>CAKOAT010244043.1:1347-24279 GCA_932364175.1 Eruca vesicaria subsp. sativa | reverse complement strand
TCGCATTACTCAGCAAACGAAACCCAAACATTTCTTGCCCAAAACATTCATTGGATTGGATATTTGTGATTTTAGGGTTTAAGATTCAGATTCTCAGTTATAGTATTATGGCATCAAAAGAAGAGTCAGGGAAGCTAGAGTGGAGGATCAGTGTTGACAATGGCACAACCGAGATTTTGGTTCCAAAATCAGGACCTAGTAAAAGAATCTTTCTTTGGCTAAAAGGTTTAGTCATGAATGTTATCGTGGAGCGTATCGCAAAGTTTATGAGGAACGCTTGGAGGATTGGGGCAGATGATCCGGCAAAAGTGGTCCACTGTCTAAAAGTAGGACTTGCCCTTTCATTAGTCTCAATCTTCTATTACATGAGACCTTTGTATGATGGAGTTGGAGGAAATGCTATGTGGGCTATCATGACGGTTGTAGTCGTCTTCGAGTCCAATGTTGGTATGTATAAACAAAATCCTTATTCAAAATAAAATTTCTTCTTACTAAATGAGTGCAATTATATTGACCTATAAATGTCTATGCATCTCCTCCATGTACAACAGGAGCAACATTCTCCAAATGTGTGAATAGAGTGGTGGCAACTATATTAGCTGGATCACTAGGCATTGCTGTTCACTGGGTTGCAACTCAATCAGGAAAAGCTGAGATTTTTGTGATTGGATGCTCTGTTTTTCTCTTTGGTAATTGTCAAAACCCTAAAAAGGATCAGTCTTTCTTCACTTGCAAGTAACCAAGAAAGAATCAATCTTTATTAACTTTTTTTTGTGGGTTTGATTCTTGCAGCTTTCGCAGCTACTTACTCGCGGTTTGTGCCGTCATTCAAAGCCAGGTTCGACTATGGAGCGATGATCTTTATCCTCACATTTAGCCTTGTCTCAGTAGGTGGTTACCGAGTAGATAAGCTGGTTGATATGGCTCAGCAAAGAGTATCAACTATTGCTATTGGAACATCGATTTGCATTTTCATTACTGTCTTCTTCTGTCCCATATGGGCAGGAACTCAGCTTCACCGCCTTGTTCAACGTAATTTTGTAAAACTTGCCGACTCATTAGACGGTAAGGGTATAAGAGAATAGAATACTTGTCACGCAAGGTTCTCTCATTAACTATACGAGCTGGTTATCATTACAACTGCAGGCTGTGTAGCAGAGTACTTGAAGAAGAAAGACGTTGAGAAGAATGGGATTGAAGATGAAGAAACTAACATGAAGTTGCAAGGATTCAAATGTGTGCTAAACTCTAAGGGAACAGAGGAATCCATGGTAACATGAATATTTTATTTGCATTTTTTGTTTTGTTTTGCAGCCTCTTATAACGCTCTTATATTTTTAATCTCTCAGGCGAATTTAGCTAGATGGGAACCTGCACATGGAAGCTTTAACTTCAGGCACCCATGGCAACAATATGTAAAGATAGGAGCTGCTATGAGGAGATGTGCGTATTGCCTTGAGAATCTTAGTATCTGCATGAACTATGAAGCAGAGGTTACAACACTTTCATATTTAATATAGTTTTGGATATTCTACTATTAAAGGTTTCTGTGAAACTAATACTAGTATGTCTTCTGCTTTTAACAGGCACCAGACCAAGTCAAGAATCACTTCGGAGAAGCTTGTCTGAAACTGAGCTCAGCTTCTTCAAAAATCTTGAGAGAATTAGCGGATATGATGAACAACACGAGAAAATCTTCGAAGATGGATTTCTTGGTGTTTGATATGAACTCAGCAGTACAAGAGCTTCAAGAGACTTTAAAGACTGTTCCAGTTAGAACCAACAATGCCAAAGAAGATGGAACCATGACGATGAGCCTACATGAAGTACTTCCTGTTGCCACTTTGGTTTCGTTGTTGATTGAAAACGCAGCTAGAATCCAAACAACGGTCGAAGCAGTCGATGAACTGGCAAACCTGGCGGATTTTAAGCAAGATTCAAAAAAGAAAACGGGAGACACCAACGTTAAACAACCACCACTAAGTTCATAAGTTGCTTTAAATCACACATGGAAAACTCAACAGACATGAAGATTTTAAACCGGAGTTTTCATGTATATATATATATAAGCCTTTTAGTATATGAGTTTCCTTTGTTCCCTAACCGATGTTTTCTCCGGCATGGTTTTTAAAGGCAACAAAACAAGTATCTAAACTAAATCTTATTATAGATCATAAAAAAAAAAACTAAAAATCTTGATAATGTTGGAATCCATGATCCTTATTCCTTACAGTGCAACCATATCCCCTAACATTCTCAAAATCTTTTAAAAAATATGTCATGGTATCAATCTAACTGTGACATATGCACTTTCTATTACTAAAATTTCCATTATTAAAATTTCTATTTTTGGCAAATATTTTTAAATTGGTCATGGCTAATAAATTTTATCATCATTAAACTAAATTTTCTATATAAATATTTATATTTGACAAGATTTTTGAAATATATTATATTTGCGAAATGATTTGTATATGTGTCATCACCACATCCATTCTCAAAAAAAAAAAACAATGACATGTTTTAAAAAATATGACATGACATCAACCTAATTGTGACATACACTTTCCATTATTAAAATTTCTAATTGTTGGCAAAGTTTTTTAATTGATAATGACCAATAACTTTTATATCATTGTTAAAGTAATTTTCTATATAGACATTTATATTTGGCAAGACTTTTGAAATATATTATTAATAACTAATCATTCATATATCAGCATTAAAATAAATAAATATATATATATATATATATATCAAATTATAAAAATAAACTAAGTATAATTACAAATATTTCCATCAACTTATATATCATATTTTGTATAAGAATATATATATATATATGTATATCATCAAAATCAAAAAACTAAAGCAATACTAATCAAATAAAAATTTGTGATACTTAAAAGATTACTTTATTTAAATGATTAAATTTTAATTAAATTTATGAGTTTATTAGGTTAATTAACATATTAGTTGTTATCAGTTTAACATATTTTAACAAAAAAAAAACAAAACTCCAAAATTTAAGAGAATTATATATTTAAATAAAATATATTGTAAAATAAGGAATAAATAATAGATTTAATGAAAATAAAACAAGTTTAATGTAAATACAAAATTATTTTAAAAATATAATTATAAATTTATTAAATTTTAAATAAAATCAAACTGAAATAGTTAAATAAAATAAAAATTATAAAAATGTATTTATGGTTTTTTCCAATCAGTAAATTTAAAACATAAACAATGTTAAAGTATAAACTAAATTTAAAATTATTATTTATGCGCATAAAACAGAAAAAAATACTAGTCAAACAAGAAATGAGATGAAAACTGAACATTGGGCCGGTTTTATTTGCATGATAGAATTTGTTGTGTCAAAAGGGTTTCACCTTTTCTAGGTTTAGATTTTTTAAGTCCCTGCCTATATGCGGGTTTCCTGTTTGGAGACATGGAGAGCAAAGCTCCGGAGAAGCAATGCCTGTTTTAAAAGGAGCCAATGAAAGAGTCGTAGTCATGGATTATTCACTAGGAAGAGAGCGAGACTGCTTTGAACTGTTTAGCCTGCAAACACCCTAGTAAGTAATTTATTTTGTTGGAGTTTAGAAAGTTTTATATGGGCCTAATTGTCATAAAAGGCCCACAGATATAAACCTCATTTGGGTCAATTTCAAGTTGAACAATATTTTTACGTAAATCGCTATTTGTTTTTTTTTTTTCCTCACAGTTGGGAACGAACGATTCTTCTCCGGCGCCTCTCCTTTGTCCTCGCTTCGTCGTCTGTGAATCGTTTCAGGTAAATCACTCTTCTCGAATCGATGCTTCTTGTGCGATTAAAACCGATTCTCCTAGATATCCATCCGATGGATTTATTATTGTGTATTCCTCTGGGCTTCTTTTTTCTTGAGATCTATAACAATAGATCTGTCTCTGCTCCGTTCCGTTGTTGGTAGTAATGATTGTCATAGATCGGACCGTATCGTTAGAATCCTCCGTTTTAGGCATAGTTTGATTCATGTTATAGTTTGAGTCATTTTGTGTGCTTCATAATGATTTGATTTAGGTTTGGTCTCTCTGTCTTATCATGATGAGATGGTAATGTTTGATTGTTTTCAGGTTAAGAAGAAATGTCACGAGCCACGTACATAGTTGGTGCCCTTGCGGGATCTGCAGTTGTAGCCTACATCTGTGACAAAGTCATTTCTGATAATAAGATTTTCGGAGGCAAGTTTTTAATATTCGGACATTAACCAAAAACAAAAGTTCATAAGCTTTTGGTTACTGATTATATATATTTTATGAAAAAAAATTCAGGAAGTACGCCGGGAACTATAACTAACAAGGCATGGGGGGTTGCGACTGAAGAGAGGCTCCAAGCATGGCCTAGAACCGCTGGTCCTCCCGTTGTCATGAACCCTATCAGTCGCCAGAACTTCATCGTCAAGTCCCGCCCTGAATAACTCTCATTCGTTATGGATTTTGATTCATTGCGATATTTGGCTTTTGATTTTGGCTTCTTTTTTTTTCCTTTGATTTGAGACTCGGCTATTTTCTCTAGCTGGTCTGTAGTAATAATTTGTGGGGATGGAGGATACACATTGTTCAGTCCTAGATGCATTGCTTTATGTAATGTTGTTGATTTTGACGATTAAATGAAATCAAGCCAACAAGACTTGGCAGCTACTATTTCTCTTTAGTCAGAGAAGTTTGGGATATTCCTTTATCAAGTTTGGAACTTTTTCTACTTTGTTGATTCTTTGTGTTGGTATTGGTTTCATCCAGATAGTTCTTTCTAGGTATTAACAATTATTGATACTAGTCCCCTGCATATTTGGGTCTTTGCTTTGGTCGATTTTTTAGTTTTAGAGCCTTATCGATATATCTATGAAGTTTGGGTATAGGATCGGGTTGATTCTATATGTTTTATATATATCTATAATCTAATGTATATTCTGAAGTTTTTGGGTACATTGACATGTAACTTGGGAAAATAACAAAAAAAAAAAAAAAAAAAGTTGAAATTAATCCATTTTCAATCTCTGAATTTTAAAATTTATAAATGAAGGATCTTACAAACAGAATTTATTACAAATAAAATATTAAATGAAAATATTCCAAATCCTGGAAATTCAGATTTTTAAATCAGAATTAGATCGGTTTTCAGATCAGTTTTCAACAAATTTTCGATAAAATTTCGTTAGCTTTTTCCTTGCCACTACAATATCTATTATATTAAAAAAGAAGTCATGACTCATTTCATGTGTGATATTTTAGTTTGGACCATCTTTAGAGTTTTATAAAATTTTACATAACATTATAATATCTTTTCATATCTTTAATTTTTGTTTGAAATACAAATAAATAGTTTTAAGAAAATTCTAACAAAATCTTTTAAAAATCTTTTAGAATCTTTTTCAAGATATAGTTTCAAAAATTATTTGATTAAAATTTTAATTATCATAAAATATAATTAAAAATTTTATTCATTTTTAATTTATAAACAAAAAATTTAAATTATGTAAAATACTTTTACAATATCCCAAAATTTTTTTTACGTATTATGTAGGTCCAACTTAATTAATTTTTACATAGATTTCAAATTTAGAAATAATACAAAATATATAAATTAGAAATCTTACATAGTAATATTTTTAAAAATTATTACAAAAATACAAATTTATAACTTTTATATTAATAATATTATAAGTCACATAAAAATGATTATAAAATTGGATAGCATAAAGAATCAAATTATACTTATTTATTGATAAATTTTATTATATAATTTCAAATATTTTCATATTCAAATACCCGCACGGTTGTGCGGGTCGAAATCTAGTATCTATATATATAAAGTATAGTTGATTCCCTCTAGGAAGTGCCATGTCACTAAATAGTTTAAGGAGAGTCAAACACGTGTCCTAACTAAAACAATTTTCTCATGCTTCAACGAAAATGGTATTTGCTGGGGTTTTATTGTTGTTCCAAAAATATCTAACATCATTTAAAGTTGGGTTTAGCACATATTTGTGATTGGGCTTTTATAAATACAAACACAACATCTATTAAAATAAGTCTTTAAACTAATGTTCTACTAACCAGCCAAAACACTTCGTAAGATTGAAATCACACTCCTTCCTTTGAACCTGTTTTTGAAAATCGTAGAGACCAAGAAGGGTGATACTGATTTTGAAAGTACTGCAAACCAGACAATGGTGACAAGCAGAAGTACGTAGAGCAGATGCGTCTCGATTCTAAAGATTCCATTTTTCTACTTTTTTTTCTTTTGTGGTTGATTATGAGAGACCACACTATTTAAAGTTCATCATACGGTATCGTTTTTTTTGGACAAAATAATTTATTAATCTTATATTCAAATTGGAATCAAAATTTTTGTTTAATGGGAACAAAACAAATTCAGTGTTTTGTACGTATAAAGGGGAATTCTATAGTTGTTAAAAAAAAAAGGAGAATTCTATTCTTTCTCTTTGAGCCACCTCATCTATCTTCTCTAGGAGCGAATCTATCTTCTCTAGGAGCGAACCACGTCAGCAGTGAGAAAACCACTTTGGTTTATCGGGTTGTGCAAGTAAACATCTACTATGAGCTTCCTGAAAACTTATAAAATGTGTATGATATAGAAATAACAAAAGCATATAGGTATGGGACATTAAGCCCACACGTATGAAATGTAGTCGTGTGCGATGTTTCCCATCACCATTTACATTCGTAAACCCTAGCCGTATCAACGGTGTGAAAGATCAACAGTGTAGAAAGATATAGAGCTCTGGTCTATTTATCAAAAAGCCCTTCAGTTTTGTTGTGTCGCATCGATATCGCTCGAGATATACGTCTGAAAGAACTCTCGACGTTACGATTTTCTTTTCCACCTTCAGGGGACAATTTCGCAAATGATATTAATGATGAGAAGTAATCAAAGCAGCTCACTACTTGGTAATCCTTCAACTTCCTATCCATCAGTTGCAATTGCATTCGGTATATATATGCACCTCACGAAACCCTCAAAATCTACTCCTTCCACAATCTTCTTCACATCCTCTTTTATCTTCTTTCTCCGCCAGAAGCGATTATTTCTAATTTTAAGAGACATTTTAATTGAGTTTTCTTACTTTAGATCATATTTTCATCCCTTTTGGCTATTGGGTTCTAGAATTTGTTTCGTTTTTGGCAGTAAAAACGTTGCCGCCTAGACGATCAAGAGCTGTCGCAGAAGCTTCCTGATTCCAGCAACTCAAACGCCGTTGAACAACACAAAACCTGTTTCACCCAATTCAAAAGTGAGAAATATTTGCAAGTTATAGAATTTGTATCTCTGCTTTAGTTTTCTGAAATTGTCTTTTTAGTTTTGATCCCAAAAAAAGAAGAAAAATTGTAACAATGGAATTGAATCATCCACTGGTCCTTTTCCTTTTTTTTACTGGATTCGTTTGGTAAGAATCTAATGGATAGGATCTCGGCAAACCCAACCCCGGTTCCTGCACACTACTTCGTCCGCCTCTTCCATGGCGTCTCAGCCGTCTTCTGTAGCTGCACCTGGCCCATTTACACTACACAATGTCGTCTGGAGAGAATCAAATCAAAGAGAGCCATGTTGATGCAGATCCACAGCAACATTATAGGTGATGCCAAATCTGCACTTAATCCTCTAAAGTCCAATTTCATGCTGCAAATTATGAGACATAGAAAGAAGGTGGTGCTTCCTTTTCTCTTTGTTTATACACTTGGATATGTAACATAAGGAATTAAAAATGCTTCTCTGCTGTTGTTATATGTTATCAGAAAAGACAGAACTATGAGCAAGTAGGACCAAGATCCATGCATTAGCTGTTGTTCTTCTTTGATTTAGTTGAAGACAGTTCTGTATGTTGGAAATGACCTTCATCAGCGAGTTTTATATACACAACTTGCAAGGAGTATTCACTAATTAGCTGACACCTTGGATCATGTTAAGTTTTTGCTCTTATTCTCTACCTTTTAACCACTCTTCTTATTCTATGTCTTTGTACCATTTTCTGGTGAAAATTGTATATGAATCTAGCTGTTCATTAAAAGGAATTATTTGTATTTTGAGGGTTTCCTGAATCTGATGACCTTTATAATCTTTTTATGTGCCTGACGTTGGATGTAACATGCACATAGAATTCTACAAAAAAAAACATGCACATAGAAATATATTTTAAAAATATATAATAAAATAAATAATTAAAATATTATAAAAATCTATGAACGTTAATACTATTTTTATTTAAAATAAATCAAATATTAAAATACTTTTTTATTCTTAATTTATTCATCCCGCCCGTAGGACGGGTTTCCCCTAGTTATTTAAAAAGGAAAAATTGTAGCCACTCCATTCCGTCCCATTAAAATGTAAAACCTCATGAATAGTCTAATGGTTTTAAAATTACAGATAACGAAACCTTCTGACTTAGAAAGCAGGTTACCCTTAAATCGCTTCAGACAGTCAACCTCACATGGACGGCGACAGAATCAAACAGTTCATCCTCCGAACCAAGCAATCTCCTGATCCCTCATAAAATCTCCCAACCGTGGCTTCCAATATTCTACGACGCTTGTTCCCGGCTCGGACACGAAGACCCGCCCCAATCATCCCATTGACCCGGCTGGAAATGAACCTTTTCCGGTTCTGCTCCGGTCTGAAAGTCCTCGGCTACTTTATGATCCTTCTCGTCTTCGCCGTCGTCGCCGTTTCTTACTACGCCGTTGTGGTTAACACATGGTGGCCGGTCTTAATCGAAAGCAGCGACAGAGCTCTCTCAGCTCTCGCCTGCTTAATCATCTCTCTCTTTCATTTCTTGGTAATGTCAAATTCTCCACCTTTAAAGATCATCTTCTTGCTCAAGTTTCTTTTCTTCGAGATTTTAATCATTATAAAGTTTTTAAACTTTTTGTTTCCCTGAGTTTACATTTTATTAGTGTTAATTAGGTTGCAAATCAGACCTAAACGAAACATTTTTTTAATTACTGCTTAACGATTTCTTGAACATTCTGATTTACAAATATTATTCTGATGAGATTATGTTTTGTTTTGGAATTTGTATCATTATAAAGTTTCAAACTTTTTGTTTCCCTGAGTTTACATTTTATTATTGTTCTGAAATTAGGTTGCAAATCAGACGTAAACGAAACTCTTTTTTTTTATTTACTGCCTTGGCGATTTTTTGAATATTCTGATTTACAAATATGATTCTGATGAGATTATGGTTGGTTGGTACTTTGCAGCTGGTAATGCTGTTGTGGAGCTATTTCACTGTGGTTTTTACGGATCCAGGTTCTGTTCCTGAGCATTTTAGAAGAGAGCTTGGGGGTGACAGTTTGGAGGCTGGTACTTCGACAGATCAAGGAGCTTTTGGTTCTTTAGGTTACTGTCCGAAATGCCGGAATGTTAAGCCGCCTCGTTGCCATCACTGTTCTGTGTGTAAGAAGAAATTTGATTTTTCTTATGCTCAATGTTCAAGAAAAATATAATTGGTAGTTAGGTGCTTTATATGGGATTATCTTTAGGCCGATTTTTTAGTTTAGGTCCGGTTTATCGCCGCCTAGGCCGGTTGTTAGAACACTGCTTATGCTAAATGTATGGATGATAATCTTATATAAAGATAGATTTACTGGGTTTGTGTGTTCTTATGCAGGTCAACGATGTGTTCTGAAGATGGATCATCACTGTGTTTGGATTGTGAACTGTGTTGGAGCGCGCAATTACAAGTTTTTCCTTCTCTTTCTGGTAAAAACCTCTTTTCAATGTTTGGTGTATGTTGTGTGCTTTACTACTCGATGTTTTGCTGAATTCTTTATGTTTTTTTTTGTTTTGGAGTTTTATACTTTTCTGGAGACAATGTTGGATGTTGTGGTCTTGCTTCCTAGTTTCATCAAGTTCTTCAGCCAAGCTATAAAGCATTCCTCTTCTCCCGGTAGACTGGGCTCCCTCGTTCTGGCTTTCGGTGAGTGTAAACCATTCCTTGTTTGTCTGAGAAAGTGCTTAGCTTTCCTTCTCTCATTTTCTGTCTTACTGTTTCTTACAGATTATATCCCCTTGATGCAGTTCTTAACGTAGCATTCGTTCTCAGCCTTCTATGTTTCGTAGTCATGCATATCTCACTTCTCTCAACCAACACTACTTCAGTAGAGGTAACTCTAACGTGTTGGCTTCAACAAATGATTCTCTTGTCTGATTCATTGTCTGTCTTTTAGGTTCATGAGAAGAACGGAGATGTCAGATGGAAATATGATTTGGGAAAGAAGAAAAACTTCGAGCAGGTGAGTCTTCTTTTGTTTTCCTTAAAATCTTTCATTAAATTGATAAAAAACTTTTTTCTTGTGAAGGTTTTTGGGAAGAAGAAAGCATTTTGGCTCCTCCCATTGTATTCTAAAGATGATCTCCATAACATAACTTCGCTCCAAGGCCTTGAGTTTCCAACTCGTTCTGACATCGATCCTTGATTGAAACAACAATCAAACATAGTCTTAAAGTTCTCATATTTTCTCTCCAAAATGTAGATTCTCAAAATGTATTTATATTGTTGTGATAATCAGAAGCATGGATTCGAATCATTTGTAAGTTTATTTTTCTTCAAGTGATGAACAAGTTATACATTGTTGTACCAGTAAACAACCAAGGATAAGGACGTTGTGATGGGTAAAGTAACCCGAACCAGCCCTGAAAGCCCTAAACTAGACAACCCGAAATAACCATGTACTAATAGTCTAATAGGATTACTAAAACAAAATCCTATAAGTTTAGGGTAACCTATTTATTTATTTTTTTGGTGTTCGTTGAACTAAATTAATATATTAAACAATTTTAAACTAGAGTTTGATCGCGCGATTTCACCGATTTTGACTTTTACCTTTTTAAAAATTAAATTTTTAATGATATAAAAATGCATAGGTTATTTTGATATTTTTACACCACAAAAAACTTAGCCATGATGACTACGAATTATGACCACAAAAGTGTTGTAGTAATTTTACGTCGAGGTTATGAACCTTTAACAATGAAATAACAAATCGTCTTGTAAATGAGACGTAACTTTGCGACGAATAGAATTCGTCGTAAGAAAGACATAATGTAACGGACTACACATACAATTGGTCGCAAATCAGAGATACTTTTAGGACTATATTACATCGCGCCGCCTATACAGATATGCCAACTAGACGCCGCCTAGACCAATTGTTAGAACACTGCTTATGCTAAATGTACGGATGATAGTCTTATATAAAGATAGCTTTACTGGGTTTGTGTGTTCTTATGTAGATCAAAGATGTGTTCTCAAGTGGATCATCACTGTGTTTGGATTGTTAATTGTGTTGGAGCGCGCAATTACAAGTTTTTCCTTCTCTTTCTGGTACAAAAACCCTCTCAATGTTTGGTGTATGTTGTGTTGTTTACTACTCGATGTTTTGCTGAGTTCTTTATGGTTTTATCGTTTTTTTGTAGTTGTATACTTTTCTGGAGACAATGATGGATGTTGTAGTGTTGCTTCCTAGTTTCATCAAGTTCTTCAGCCAAGCTATAAAGCATTCATCCTTACCGGGTAAACTGACCTCCCTCGTTTTGGCTTTTGGTAAGTGTAAACCATTCTTAGTTTTTTTCCTAGAAAGTGTTTAGCTTTTCTTTTCTCATTTTCCATCTTTATGTTTCTTACAGATTCTATCCCTTTGCTGCAGTTCTTAACTTAGCATTCGTTCTCAGCCTTCTTTGTTTCGTAGTTATGCATATCTCACTTCTCTCAACCAACACTACTTCAGTCGAGGTAACTCTATAATGTTAGATTCAACAAGTTATTCTCTTGTCTGATTCATTGTTTTGTCTTTTAGGTTCATGAGAAGAACAGAGATGTCAGATGGAAATATGATTTGGGAAAGAAGAAAAACTTCGAGCAGGTGAGTCTTCTTTTGTTTTCATTAGAATCTTACGTTAAATTCATTAACTTTTTTGTGAAGGTTTTTGGGAAGAAGAAGGTATTTTGGCTCCTCCCATTGTACTCTAAAGATGATCTACATAACATAACTTCACTCCAAGGCCTCGAGTTTCCAACTCATTCTGACATCAATCCTTGATTGAAACAACAATCAAACATAGTCTGAAAGTTCTCATCGATCCTTGATTGTAACAACAATCAAACATAGTCTGAAAGTCTCCAATGTAGTTTCTCAAAATGTATTTAGGTTATATTGTTGTAATCATCAGAAGTACGGAATCGATTCATTTGTAAGTTTATTTTCGACTGATGAACAAGTTATAAATTGTTGTACCAGTAAACAACTAAGGATATTGTGGAGGTAAAATAACCTGAACCCACCCAGAAAACCCTTAACTAAACAACCCAAAAAAAAACAAACTAGATGCTCCTCTTTTTATTGTCTAGACCAAACTAGATGCTCCGCTCAAGTTAAAAAAAAAATCTATGTAAATGTAATAAATAAACATCACAATAGATATATAAAAGATTATCATATGAATTTAAAAACTGAAAAAGACTTACATATTGATAATTTTTCACAATAGTATCTTCGTCACAATTGCTTACTTATTGATAATTTTTCAATTTTTCACAATTGTAAAACAGAGTAGAGCTCACCAGTGTTGTCACTGCGCAGAATTGTCATCCGTGTCTGGAGATCCTTCACAGAAAAACCATACGGATCAAATTCAATTGAACAAGAATTGTCTCTAGTGAATCTGCGAAAGAGACTAAGTTCTTTATGATAAAAGGAGTAACCAAGACATTTTTAAGAGACAAAGGACGAGAGTTTGTGTGAAAAGAGAAGGAATCAGATGTTTTGATCGGTATGCTTGTACCATTAGCAAAGGTGACAGATTTTCCAGTGCCTAAATTAAATGTGGAATTAAGATTACCTGCCGAGTTGGCTAGATGTGCAGTTGCACCGGAATCCATATACCACTGGTGGTCACTGGGATCGACCAACGTCATCGTATTGAAGGCAGTCGCAAAGTCGACAGTGGGTTCATATTTCTGGTGACTACTGCTCTGTCTCTGAGACTGGTTCTGCGTGACTTGCATAGGAAGGAAGGGTCGGGATCCAAGAAGACCTTGTTGATTCTGTTGAGGATTGTGAATCGAAGGTGGATAATGTTGTTGTGGCCAGACCTGATAACCGTTGGTGTAGAACGGAACATTCCATTGAGGAAACACTGCTCTTGGATGATTGTACGAACCGCGACCCCTGCCTCTGTTTTGTTTGCCTCGGCCTCTGTTGGAGAACTTTTGATGTTGCTGCGGTGTTGTGTTTTTGCGTTCTTGATTCTGGACTAAAGCGTTGAGAATCTTCTCAGAAGAGAAGGAATCTTTGTGGATGAGGCTCCATGAACCTTCCCCAAGTATCCCATTTTCTCTGGTCATGGTTTGGTGCGTCATCTGCGTAAGACAAGTCTCCAGCAAAGAGAACGGCTTGACCTTTAGGGTTAGACATCTAATGGTACAATGTCTCGTTAGAAGCATAGGTTTGTCCAAGATCACCAATAATCCCAAATGTGTAGGGGACATCAGGTCCAACCTTAGGAGGAGTCGTGAAGTTGAATTGTCTAACGGAATATAGGTACCAACCTCATAAATGTACTTAATATCATACTCGAGGCTTTTAATGGTAGCGTGATGAAGAAAACCAGAAGTGTAATCATATAATCTGTTAGAGTACGTGGCACCATGAGATTTCTTCTTTGCCGGCTTCACGTCGCTGCTGTTACTAGCGCTCCAGTAAGTAACAACGTTATTACCAGCTAGGTTTAACGGTGTCACCCACGAGACGATCATGGCACTTCCGTAACGGTCTCCTTGCGTTATATGAACCTGTTCGGGAACATTATGAACAGGTTCTAAAATGCTTCAAAAGCTCACAAATTTTCTTCTATTGATCTCACTCATCTTTTGAAGGCAATAGTTTGTAATTTCTGTGACACTCTTCCAAAATAGTGAATATGTCATATAACTTTAGAGCTCTAGCAAGTATATCATAAGTCAAATTTCTTCATGTTAAAACACCTAAAGATAACTCAGCTCCACTCGTAATCCATGCACTTTGAACACATGCTGCAAATGATTATATCATTGATCCATATGTTTTAAAAAAATTTAACACTCTCGAAAATTTTCCTGAAGACCAACAACCAGTTATATCTCTTCATTCACAATGATATTCAAAATTTGTGCAGAACATTTAATATGGAAGCCTCCCATCAAATAACAACGTGTTACCACTAATCACCTGGATTTGATGCTTAAAGATTGTATGCATACTATCGTTATTATTAGCATTATCCAAAGAGAATAACTTTCACTTCTTCAAACAAAAACAAAAATTTTTATTAGTTACTTCTTCACCTGTATATAGAGGTTTACACTCACAACATGCTAATATATTGTTGTTCAACTTAAAGCTATCACCAATATAGTGAGATGCAATACATATATATCTCATTTTAATGATGGGAGCTGACCATATATATGATGTAAAAGTTACTCAAATTTTTTTTACATGTTCATATCCCAAACCTTTGTATACTCAACATATTTGTTAGGATTCAGAGGCTTAAAGACGTCATTTTGTCTCAACATGAAACCACAACAAACCAAGAAAGAAATTGCTTGAAGTCCAAAATAGAACACTTCAAAAATAGAATTGTAGAAAACAGAGTATGGGGAATTTGAGTAGAGATTAGATAGAAAGAGAATATTGAAGCACACAAAAGATTTAATGAGCTCACTCCCATTAACGAGGGTCACTACATCTCCCCGACACTACAGCTCAAAATCCACTAGAAAGTATAACATGGTTACAAAGATACAAGTGATTCACTAATCATATCACTCATGAACTAACTATAATGTATCTTACTATGTTCTAATGAGAAAACCCAAAGCTAGACTTAAACTTACACGTTTCTCTCACTCTTCTAAGCTAGTTGTGTGGCTCAATATCTCTCTCATGTTTTCAGCTTGTCTTTATAAAGAAGACACCTCCAAACCTAATGCACAAGATGACAAAACACAAAGGCTCCTCTTGTGATCCCAAAGTAACTCAACCCAATTTCAACTTGACTAGGGTTGGACCTTGGTTGCTTTTGATCTTCATTTAATTTGCTTGATCAACAAGTGTTATCATCTACACAATATTATAAAAGTTAATCAAGGTAAATAATGATCTCACTAATCATATTACCATCTACTTTGTGATCAGAAATGAATACAAAAAATCTATATAATAATAGTACACTTTTGAAGCTCCTCAGCGTGTCCACGTCAGCAAGTTTGCGGGTCCCGTGCGTGTTATTAGGGAAAACAAAAACGTATAACATTTTGTAAGATTGAATGTTAATAATGAGTGATGAAATGGCCCAGTGGTGTAAGTTAATGACGAGAAGTTGGTACCGCGAGTGCGCGGGTTCGAAACGTAGTGCTTTGCATGTAATTTTTTTTTTTTAATTTGGAATTCTCGAGATACCTAAAAGCTTAGGAAGATTCAGAATGATTTTTTATGCTGGTTGTTGGGATACAAAATGGCTTAAAGATTTGAAACTTTATGATACCATCTTAGATACTTTTATAAGAAAGGTTATCATGTTCTAACCTCCAATATCATTTCAATTCAGTTATAATCATCAAATAAAATAAAAACATATTTTTCAGTAATAAATATTTATCCCGAACCATTCAGATCGGCCATAAATCTCATATACATCACAATTAAAAAATATATATATATATATACAACATAATTTCAGAAAGAAAATTACACGAATAAACATATGTCATTTTTTATCTTGTCTCCATTAAATTATTTTTTTACATGAAAACACTAATAACAATAATGCTCGATAAATTCACTAATAAAGGGAATGCTCGATAAAATCACTACGAAGATAAAATATGAAAATATCAACCCATATGAATACGATGTTTATTCTTTTATCAGACTAATCAAGTTGTGTGACTTCTAATGTTTCATTCATCACCATTATAGATAAGCCAAATAAACAAATGTTAAAAAAACAGCAAAATCTCATACACAAAAACTACACAAAACATCAACAACGTATCCAACCCCCGCGCTTGCGCGGGGACTATGCATCTAGTAGAATCAATGGTTCAATTCTACTAGGAATGAACACATATTAATATTACTGGCACAAACGAAAACAAAATCAAGATTCAATAACAAAAACATAGCAAGACAAATACAAGAATTTTGATTTTTTTTAACACTCTTTCTCCCTTACTAGTAATTCAACGTGACAGTTTCACAATATATGAAATTTGAAGAATAAATATATTACATATTAATTTAAACAAGGTTAAATAATCACCAATAATTATGTCAAAGAAACCTGAATGGAGATACATTATTCACTAAAAATCCTCTAATAGGAAGTATCGTATTTCAACAAAGTTTTTACCAAGCCTAATACATATAGTGAAATCTATATCAAACCAAATTTGCGTACCATATTAATATACTATAAACCAAACCACCAATCAAATGGAGACTAAAAAAATCAATCAACACACAACAATCAATTTCTCAGTTCTCATCAAAACATATGTAACATAAGAAACAAGATCTAAACTGACATAAATTTATTGTAAATTTAATCTTACAAATGAAACGAGTCTGGAAACTTAATTTACGGAAAACTCAAAACCCTTATCATCAGAAAACATGATTTGTCGCCAGAGAACATATCTCGGAATTGTCACCCATCTTTGATTTGTAGGTTTGAGAATTGTGGTTGTAATCGAAGTGTTTAAGACAAAAAGAAAGAATTACGCTAAAAATAAAACGCAGTTGTTTATCTAATAATATCTTTTTAAATCTTTAGAATACTTGGAATTCAAAGCAAACCCAATAAAATAAGTGAAATTACACTCTGTGCAGTCAACTTTACTCATAATTAGTTGAATACCATTAAACATGGTGATGAACTATACAACCATGTATGAATGACAATGAAGTCCCTAAATATCTTACAAACCTAATTTTTTATTTCTACAAAAAGGGGTGATAAGCATTTTTGTCTTCTATTTGATCCATTGTGTGGCCCAATTTATTTAGGTTCATGGAAGATACCTAATATATGCCAAGTAAGTGGAAGATTTTATTCTAGAGCTGCCAAGAAAGTGGCAGCTATATGATAGAGTTCAGGGTATAGCGCTATCAAGAGACCGATTTCAGTTTATCTTTAAACATGAACATGACATCGTTGATTTTCTGGAAAAGGGAGCTCATACTTTTGAGATGTTGTCGCTAGTGGTGGAGAGATGGGTGGAGAAACTTCCGCCAGATTACCTTTATTTTTCGGATATGTGGGTTCAAATGAGAAACATTCCTATCAACCACTACACTTCGAATGCTATCATGGCGTTAGGAGAGTTTGCAGGTCGGGTCTTTATCATGTCTTTTAATCCAGAGAAGCCGCAAATTAGAGACTACGTCAGAGTAAAGGTGAGGTTTGATGTATCGAAGCCTTTGCGAAGAGTTAAGGTGGTCAACTTACCTGAAGGGGGCTCTGTTAAAATTATGTATGACTATGAACGCATTCAAAAAAGATGTTATACTTATCAGCGTCTTACGCATGATCAATCACAGTTCCCGATGGAGAGAATAAATAATCAACTTCAAGAAGCAAAGAGGAGTCCTCTAACAGCCTCTTCCTCGGCGCTAGCTGAACTGATTATCAAAGAATCTTATCCTCTCTTTGGGGTTGTCAAGGAGAGCCAAGTTGGTCTTAACCCAATGAAAGGTCGTCCATGAATTGCGAAGGATGTCCTAGATGGTATGCGGCAGTACCTGATGGTGGCAGAAGGAGCTGAGAGAATCGCCTGTCAGGAAAGAGTAAAAATCTTTCTTCAGGAACTGGAAAATGACCCGGTCGGATAACACACCTTTAATGCTGGAACCCATTCCTTTGATAACGACTCAGTTAGATAAAGGAAAAGGGACTGTGTTTGACTTTGAAGAGAAGAAGAAATGGATGAAGACTCTGGAGGCTGAATCTCGTCTCAAGCTCATGGAATGAGCAATCAGAGCTGGAATGGCAATGACTCTGGACACCAGAACATCACCAGTGCAGTTAGCGACGTTTGCTTCCCTAGGTGTCGATTTCCTTGGTAATTCGACTCAGTTTGTTTCTACGGGTTTTAGTGTTGGTGTCTCTGACATTGGCTCATCCGGAACCAAACTAAGAAAGACAAAAAAATAAAGCGGTGTGATACTTACAAGAGAATAGCAAGAAAGAGTCAGGAGGAAGAAGGGGGTTAAGAGGACTTGAAGAAGAATGGAAAACAAGTGGTTGGAGCGGAGAAGAGAAAAGAGTCAACTAATGTGGAGACATCCCAAAACTCTGCAAGGTTTAAGAAACCATTGGTGGTCCCAAATGAGGGACCGTCCAATCCTTAAATGACAATGATCAGTTGAAATTACCAAGGCTTGGGCCGTGTCGAAGATTTTGTGATTCCTCGTTGAGGGAGATGAGGCGTGACATCTTCCCTGATTTATTTTTTTAGTGGAAATTAAAATTAGTATAATTAGTGGTGGATTTGCAAGTTTGGCTTGGGTATGATAGGCTCTTGACGGTGGCCCCTGATGGCTTAAGTGGTGGGTTTGGCATTGTTGTGGAAAAAATTCTGTAAATATTGATGTCAAGTTTATTGATCAGAACTTGATTGACTTCGGTGTACAGTTTGTCTCTAGCAAATACTTTGTTTCCTGTGTGTATGGTGAACCAGTCCGGAAAAACAGAGCTAAATTATGGGAAAGGATTACAAGGATTGGGGTACAAAGATTAGCTCCTTGGTGTCTTTTGGAGATTGGAATGAGATCTGACACAATGGGGAGAAAGTAGGAGTCCCTAGAAGGTGTGAAACTACCTTCCAAGATTTCAATAACATGATTGAAGTGTTGGGCTTTAGAGAACTTTAATCACAAGGAAACAAATTTACTTGGTCGAATGGGCACTCACTCGATCAAAAACGAGTTAGATAGAGTATTTGGAAATAATGATTGGTTTATTCTCTTCCCGGCCTCAAATCAAACCTTCCTCGACAGGAGAGGGTCTGACTACAGACCAGTTCTCCTCACGCTGATTTTATCGACTGAAACATTCAGAGGCAGTTTTAGGTCTGATAACAAATTTCTTCACAAACCTCAGGTGAAAGAAACCATCTGTAAAGCTTGGCTAACCAATCATCCCATTTTTGAAACTTTGGTTTCTAATCGACTCTCTAGATGTCACAGAGCTCTTAGTAGGTGGAAAAAGAACCAGTCTTTGAATTCCAGAGAAAACATCCATCAGATTCAGGTCAGTTTAGAGCAAGAATAATCAGCTTTGAACTCCAGAACTATCATTGTGCATTACCTAAAGAAGGAACTGATAAAAGAGTATAGAGAGGAGGAAAAGTATTGGGCTCAGTAAAGCAAAGATAAATGGGCAGTGAATGGGGATAGAAACACCAAATTCTTCCATTCGTCGGTTAAAGAAAGAAGAGCTAAGAATATGATTAGTAAGTTGCTTGATGAGAATGGAACACCCNCCCCCCCCCCCCCAATTCTCGGAAATGACTAAGGGAGAAGTGGCGACCAAGTATTTCACAAATCTCTTAACTTCGTCTTCTCCAGACAATTAACAAGAATTTTTTCGCAACTTCAATCCCTCTGTGTCCGCTTCAATGAATGATCGGTTAATAAGAGACGTATCAAAGGAAGAGGTGAAAGAAGAAGTCTTCTCGATTAAGGGAGCAAGTGCGACTGGTGTGGATGGTATGACAAGAATTTTTTCCAAAATATCAGCAAATCATTGGAGACCAAGTGACGGAAGAAGTGTCAGAGATTCTTCATTACAGGTTCCTTCCCCATCGATTGGAACTACACACTGCTATGATTGATTCCAAAGACCCATGATTGAGAGATCTAACGGATTTATGGCCCATCAGCTTAGGCTCTGTCTTGTATTAGATAGTATCCAAGATTTTGGTATGGAGATTAAAACAAATCCTTCCAGATTTAGTCTCTCATACTCAATCTGATTTTGTTGAGGAAAGATTGATCACATATAACAACTTGATTGCCCATGAGTTTATACACAACCTCAGAATGAATGAGAATTTCTCAAAGGAGTATATGGCTATCAAGAGAGATATTTCAAAGGCCTATGACCGCGTTGAGTGGAGTTATCTTAAAAACCTTTTGTCTGCGATGGGGTTTCATGAACGGTGGATAGAATGGGTGATGTTTTGTGTAAGTTTAGTAACTTTCTCCGCCCTTATAAACGATCAGACTTTTGGTAAAACTAATCCTCAGAGAGGCCTGAGGCAAGGTGATCCTCTCTCTCCATTCCTTTTTGTCCAATGCACTGAAGGGTTGATACATCTCTTATCGAGGGCTGAGCACAACCAGGAAATCTAGGGAATGAGATTCTTAGATAACGGCCCAATGATTCACCATCTACTCTTTGCGGATGATAATTAAATGGTTTGTAAAGCATCTGAGGAGAAAGAGACAAGTCTAATGGACCTCATGGAAGCTTATAGGAAAGCATCTGGCCAAATCATTAATCTGGAAAAATCAGCCATCACTTTCGGATCCAAAGTAAATCCTGAGATGAAGATAAAGATTCAAGAGATAACTGGCATCTCTAAGGAAGGAGGAATGTGGAACTACCTAGGCTTACATGAGTGTTTCAGTTGATTGAAAATAGAGATGCTAGCATACATCTATGATAGGCTCGGGAATAGACTCTCACATTGGTTTATGCAGCATCTATCTTATGGGAGAAAAAGAAGTCTTACTTAAGGCGGTGGAAATGGCAATGCCAGTTACGCCATGTTTTGCTTCAAGTTGAAAAAAAAATTCATGTGAAAACTTGACGAAAGCAATGGCAGACTTCTGGTGGAACTCGGTAGAACACAAGAAAAAGATTCACTGGTTGAGCTGGAATAAACTTTGTTTGGCAAAAAAAACTTGGAGGATTGGCCTTTAAAGATATTCGAGCTGTCAACCAGTCCCTTCTAGCAAAGCAAGCATGGAGTTTAATTGATCAACCGGGGTCTCTTTTTGCGCGAGTCTTTAAAAGCAGATATTTTGATGGAGGTGACTTCTTGACGGGCAGGATAGGGCCTAGACCTTCTTATGCTTAGAGGAGTATCCAAATTGAGAAAGAGCTTATGGTTAGAGGTTTGAGAAATCATATTGGAGATGGAAAGTCCATACATGTGTGGGGTAATGCGTGGATCTCTGATGGTTTACGCATGAGGGCACCGTTGATGAAAAATGGTTTTATTGACATAGATCTCAAAGTTAGTGCTTTGCTAGTTGAGGGAAACAGAGCTTGAGATAGAGAGCTGCTACTAGACTTGTTTTACCTAGACGATGTCTGTAGGATCCTTAAAATGAAGATAGTTGTGGCGCAACCTGACTACTGGACATGGCTCAATAACAAAAGTGGAGATTACACGGCCAAGTCAGGATATTAGATGATTATGAACATTCAACTAACTGATATTTCAACTGAAGCACAAACATTATCGTCTCTGAATTGCTTAAAGGATGCAAAACACAGCCAAAAAAATCAAATCTTTCATTTGGCGTGCTCTCAGTAACGCTATTCCTGCGGTGGAATTGTTGATCAAGAGGGGAATTAAGCTTAACAATATATGTCAAACGTGTGGAGAAGAAGAGGAATCTGTCAACCACATTATATTCACTTGTGCCGTTGCTAGACTAGTTTGGGCTTTGTCTAACATTCTGATCCCAGAGAACGGATTCAGTCAGGCGTCTCATTACCCAAACTCCCACTACTTACTGTCTATAAAATCCAATCGAAACATTTCGAATGATATTTCAAATGGATTGTGTGGTTTCTCTGGAAAAAATAGGAATGGGGTGTGTTTTGAAGGTAATTGTTATCTATCCATAGAGATCATGTCTAAAAGTAAGAGATGAAGCATATGAATGGTTCTTAGCTCATGAAAATGGTAGCAAATCAAGAAAAGCAAGATGATGATCTAGAGGGAAAAGAGGAAAGTTGTTGGCAACCACCACTTTTGTTATCGCTCAAATGTAACATTTGTATATCTTAGTTTTCCTCATTGCAAATCTGTGGAGGATCTTGGGTCTTAAGAAAATCAGAGGGTAAAGTTCTACATAGTCGAAGGGTCTTCTCAGCATGTTTATCTCACCAAGATGTGGCCTTCACAGTGGCTCGTTGGGCGGTTGTAAGCATGCGGCAACACCAAATGAATAAGATGATCTTTTGCAATAAATGATTCGTGTGTGGTGGAGGTGATTGTTGGGTCAAAATCGGTACGACGGAATTAATAGCCAAAACTTTCCGCAAGAATACAAAATGAACAGTTTTATAAAACTCGAGAAATCGTTTTATAAAGCTCGAGAATCGTTTTATAAAGCTCGAGAATCGTTTTATAAAACTGGAGAATCGTTTTATAAAACTCGAGAATCGCTTTATAAAACTCGAGAAATCATTTTATAAAACACGAGAATCGCTTTATAAAACTCGAGAAATCGTCTTATAAAGCTCGAGAATTGTTTTATAAAACTCGAGAAATCGTTTTATAAAGCTCGAGAATCGTTTTATAAAACTCGAGAAATCGTTTTATAAAGCTCGAGAATCGTTTTATAAAACTCGAGAATCGTTTTATAAAACTCAAGAATCTTTTTATAAAACTCGAGAGAAACCGTTTTATAAAACTCGAGAATCGTTTTATAAAACTCGAGAATCGTTTTATAAAACTCGAGAGATCGTTTTATAAAACTCGAGAGATCATTTTATAAAACTCGAGAGATCGTTTTATAAAACTAGAAGATCGTTTTATAGAACTCGAGAGATCATTTTATAAAACTCGAGAGATCGTT
>CAKOAT010243932.1:60116-78204 GCA_932364175.1 Eruca vesicaria subsp. sativa | reverse complement strand
ATCATTCAAACCTTTTTTCCTATCTTTTTCCGTTTTTCGTTATCGAGCTGCGACTCAACTAGATCTAGGGTTTTATGTTTGTAACTCGCTGATGGCCCCTGCGGCCAAAGCCTTTGTAATTCCTTGTAATGATCGCAACGCTCTTACGCGAATCGGAAATAAGATCGACTTTCTTTATAAATTCGTTTTATTATGTTTTCATATTTTTCCGCATTTATTTGGTTACTTGTCGTTGTCTTTCGCAGAGATCCGGTTCCTCTGGAAAATTAGGGTTTTCCTAAGTTTCCTTATTTAACGGAAATCGACAAGTGTGAATTTCGGTTCCCACATATAACACATTAGTCCGCACACAATATAACTTATCAGATATAGACTAATGAAGAAATGGTTGAAAGAAAAAAAAACTTGATTGTTTTAGCAGCATGATTAACATGAGAAAGGATCTAGTTACTCTGGGGAAAATAGCTCTTCCGTAAATTATGAGTTGTTTAGTACCCTTCCTTACAGTGTTTTTTACAAAAATTGTGTGTTATACCATTCAAATAAAACTGCTATCACATAAAAAAATTCAAGAGTAGCGTGCTACTAATATATAAAAATGTCTCATATTGTCTATCATGATTCCCTTAACATCAGTTATTTGGGCCTTCAATTTTGAAAGTTTTCTCATCTCTTCTGGATGGCCCATACAATATTGCATATGCTACTTAAGTATTGGCATGTTAGACATGAAAAAAGGAAGAAAAACTAAGCATACAATTGCAATGCAAAACAATATCAGACAGTTATGGCTACATATAGACCGGAACACTGTCAAGATTGTAAGCAATGCTAAACCGATCACCAAACAAATCATCGTCTTTGTCATCAACGACAAGAGGGTGTGGGTCATCATTCTTTATACTTGCCCCATACCGTTTCTTGAAGTCTCCTTAACACATTCAAGAAACACATAAGAAAAACTTATTCCAATGGACTCATCAACAACCACAAGAAACACTAACATATACACACAATCAAAGGCATCATCAAACCACAAGTAAGAAAGAAAGAAAAGTTTCAATTAACTAACAAGCATCGAATACAAAAAAAAAAGAAGAGAACTCACCAAAACAATTGTCAACGAGGAAATTGAAGGTGTGACCATCACATGAGTAAGTATACTTTCTGCTATTAGTGGAAAGCTTCTGAAGACATTGAACAGAAATGGTGCTAAAGTTTCCAGAATAAGGAGTATGCTCTGCTAATACGACTGTTCCTTTGGCAACAAAGCTGTATATCAAACCCTTCCGACTCGATTCTGAAGCCTTTAGAGAAGAAGTCAACCAATCTACACACTGATCTGCAATGCAAAACCAATAGATATGTGAACATATATGGCCTTACAGATCAATTTAAAATCACTACATAAAAGCAAACAAATTAATTGTATCTATTATGGCCCATTGCGATTTAGATATTATTGCTTTTTATCAATTTTTGTGAGTTTCAAACTGATTAAACCGTAATGATGGGTCATGATCAGTGAACCAACTATGGATATATATGCATATATTATATATAGTTTTTCTTTGTTACTGTTAGTTATGGTGCAATTCTATCTGTCACCATTCAAGACATATGTGCGGTTTTATTTTTAGATCTTACCATTTCACATTTTTGGATTTAAATAATTAAAATTTATAATTAGTTGGTTCGTTAATCACGTATAAAACATAGAATATGAAACTAAAATTAAACAGAGTTGTAATTTTTTTATAAAAGAAACTTTTACTGATTAATTTTTATAGAAATTTGAAATTTCTATATTTAATAAAACAATTATAATTAAACTGAGATTTTTTATATTTGTTGGATAAAAAAGTGTGATGGTTAGAATATTTTAAATGATATTTTTATTCCTTGGTTTAATAACCTTGTTGGTAAATTGCAAAGTGAAGAAAAATAATTCATTTATTTTTAAATGCCTTGTGGGTAAAGTTAATACCATATTTTATATTTGCTAAATCCGCTAACTCATAAGAGAAGTGACAAAAACGTACACGCAAACAAATTTGAAAATGTAAAAAGATAATTTTATAAATCAATCAAATACTTCTTACAGCAATGTTTTGAGTAGTGACAAAACATGCAAACACACCAAAAACAGAGTGACTATACACTTGTGTCTTCAAAAAGTAATCCACACTGCTTTCAGACAATCTTTTAGCATGTCTGAAACACATTCCCTCTCCACATTTTCCTCCTGATATTGTAAATGAAGTTATTATCACTTAACTGAACATCACTATCAATTCAAGAAGTATGCTTTACAAAGAACGTTACCTTTATTAGTTTGCTTAAGGCTTTTAGGTTAAGAAATACTTCAGTCCAGTTCTGAAATCATAGTGTTCAGCCACATATTTGAAACCGCACAGTAGAGTTTATGCGTTATGCCAAAGGCCACAAACGTTATAACGATTACAAATGAAGATTTTCCAAGCGGCCACCTTTCACATCTGGATCTATTGAATCCGTCAGATCTTTAAGATTTTTGATTTCCATTATCCTGGATACATTCAAAGAACAATGTTTCACAGTTTTAGCGCTATTATATTCATCTTATTTTCTTGGTTACTATAATTATGCTTGAAAATGTAGAAGGAGAGAAGAGTAAAATTACTTGCCTCGTCGAATTCGAGTCGTTTCTGTTGAAACTGAACACTATAAGAACTTCGTGTATGCAACAGACTTATAAGACAACCTCTCTTATTAATCCTTCTTGAGGAAACTGACTCAAAACCTCAAGCTTTAGAAACACACACTGCATCTCATCATAACTCGATAGACACATATATATAGCTAACAAGAGTAACCTAATCTTAAAGATAAAGACAGAATATTATAGATAACTCCTAAGTCATATTTCAGCTTTATCTCAAAACACAACTTCTAGATAAGGCTTCTCGTTAGCTTCCTCCGCAAGTATCTCATTCCTCCTTGATTATCTTCAAGCTTATTCCAACATACTCCTCCTTAAGCTTGAAGTTAATCTCTGCAGAATCATGAACACCAATGAACTCCCTCATTTCTCTAAACTTCATGCGTCCAAGTCCCTTTGTCAGTATATCAGCCTTTTGTCTCTCCCCTGAAACATGTTCCACGTCTACCAGCCCCTTCTCGACACACTCATGGATGAAGTGAAACCTCCTATGTATGTGCTTGCTGCGACCATGAAAGACTGGGTTCTTAGTCAGTGATATAGCTGATTTATTGTCCACTCTGATGGTCACCTTCCTGCACTCATCGCCTGTGACTTCACTCAGAAGGTCTTGAAGCCATATCGCATGCTTTGCTGCCTCTGTGGCTGCCATGAACTCAGCTTCGCAGGATGATAATGCTACACTCTCCTGCTTCTGTGAACGCCATGTGATAGGACTCTTACCAAGATAAAATATGTGTCTTGTAATACTCCTTGCATCGTCGACGTCCACAGTAAGAGAACTATCACTGTAACCAAGCAACTCTGGCCTCTCTTCACGCTTATAGGTCAGGCCATAAGCCAAGGTTCCACTCAAGTATCTCAGAACATGCTTCAGTGCTGCGTCATGAGACTCCTTAGGTTCTGTCATGTATCTGCTCAAAACTCCAATGTTGTAAGAGAGATCCGGTCTTGTATGAATCAAGTATCTTAGGCAACCAATGCTCCTCCTATACTTCTTTTCATCGACTGACTTCTCTTCAGCTGATATTGATAACTTTAAGCTCCCATCCATTGGAACGTGAGCAGAGTTGCATCCTTCCATTCATGTCTCAGTTAGTATTTTCCTTGCATATCTCTCTTGTCGCAAAGTAATACCATTCCTATGCTGCAACACCTCGATGCCCAAGTAATATGTCAATCTTCCCAAGTCACTCATCTCAAATCTTGCTGACATTTCTTCCTTGAACTCCACTATCATCGACAGATTTGAGCATGTTACTAGTAGGTCGTCTACATACACTGCGACTATGAGTATATGACCATTCCGCTTTCTTTGATACAGTGAAGCTTCTTTGGAGCATCTCGTAAACTGTAACTCCTTGAGGATGAAGTTTAACTTGTCATTCCAAGCCCGAGGGGCCTGCTTCAAACCATAAAGAGCCTTAGACAGCTTATACACTTTTCCTTCACTTCCCTTTACCTCAAAGCCTTCAGGTTGACGCACATAAACCTCCTCCTTAAGATCACCGTGGAGGAAAGCTGTCTTCACGTCCAAGTGATGTACCTCCCAGCCGTAAGATGCAGCCAACGCAATGATAAGCCTAATGGTTTCAATCCTAGCAACCGGCGCAAACACTTCATCATAATCTATCCCATGTCTCTGGACATAGCCCTTTGCCACGATCCTAGCTTTGTATTTGTTTATACTCCCATCTAGATTCCTTTTGATTTTGAACACGCATTTAAGTCCAATGGGTTTCACTCCTGCAGGCAAGTCAACCAATCTCCAAGTTTGATTCTTCTCTATCGAGTTTATCTCATCTTCACAGGCCGTTATCCATACTTTTAAACCTTTTGCCTCTGAGAAGTCCCACGGTTCATCATTGATAGAGCTAAGAAGCAACTCACACTCTGTTTCTGCCAAGAGAATATAATCAGACAGATATTCCGGTGTCCTTGTTTCTCTGGTGGAGCGTCTGAGTTGTGGTTGTTCCTGAGGCTCTTCTTCATCATCTGATATCTCAGTCACCTCATTTGTAGTATCAACTATGTGTTCCTCCTTAGTCACTCTCGTCTCTTCCTCTGTTTCAGCCAAAACCTCTGTTTCCTTGAGTCCTCTGTTTCCAAATTCCCCAAGGCCTATACTGATCTGACCAACGTCTGTGTCGTTATCTTTGGTATCCCAACTCCACTTCTCATCTTCCATGAAAACTACGTCTCGGCTGATACTGATTCTCTTGCTCATTGGATCAAAGAGACGATAGGCTTTGGTTCCTGGCTCAGTTCCAAGGTGAACTAGAGCCTTTGATTGATCGTCAAGCTTCTTCCGCCCTGGAGCTTCAACTCTTGCATAACCGATGCAGCCAAAGACGCGCAGGTGAGCAACATTTGGCTTGTTCCCCTTGAAGAGTTCGTATGGGGTTCCTCCTGACAAGCTTCTTGTTGCTGCTCTGTTGATGAGGTAACACGCATGTCTCACAGCCTCTCCCCACATGTAATTTGGAACCTTCATGTGCTTTAACAAGCTCCTTGTCATCTCCAAAATCATTCTGTTCCGTCTCTCTACCACTCCATTTTGTTGTGGAGAGTAAGGTGCAGTCAAATGTCTCTGTATGCCATTCTCTTCACAGAAAGCATTGAACTCATGAGAAGTAAATTCTCCTCCCCTATCTGTTCGAAACGTTTTGATTCTGACCCCTACTTCATGTTCTACTAACGCCTTGAACCGTTTAAACTTTCCGAATGCCTCGCTCTTTTCTCTTAATAGCATTGTCCACATATACCTCGTGTGATCATCAATTATCACAAACACATATCGGTTTCTTCCTATTGTTGGAGGTGTAATAGGACCACAGAGATCTCCAAGTAGTAGTTCAAGCTTTCCTGATGCTCTGAAACTCGTAGCTTGAGGAAAAGATTTCCTCGCTTGCTTGCCAAGTAAACACGAGACGCACGTCTCCTTCTCTATCACAAAGTTTGGTACTTCTGTCACCAATTCTTTATCAACCATCATCCGCATGTTATCAAAATTAATGTCCCCAAGCCTTGCATGCCACCTACTCGAAGTATTTGAAGCTATCACTTGCATACAAGACGTAGTTTCAGCCTCAAGCACCACCTTGTAGAGCCTGTTCTTTCCTCTACTACTCTTTATTAGCAATCTCCTATCTCGATCATATATGTATAGTAGGTCCTCCTTCATTCTTATCTCGCATCCCGCTTCCGTGGCTTGCCCCAAGCTTATGATATTACTCCTAAGAGCAGGGATGAAATAGACGTTTGACAGAGTTTTCTTCACTCCATTTGAGAAGACAAAACTGATCGATCCCTTTCCTTTTATGTCAATGCGAGAGTCGTCACCAAACTTAACTTTTCCTGTTATGGTTTCGTCAAGTGTGATGAAGTAAGAACAATCTCCGGTCATGTGGTTACTGGCCCCATTATCCAAGTACCACATGTTACTCTGCTCTGAACTATTCTCGAGAACATTAGGCTTCACCTTTTCTTCATTAAGAAATACCACATCATGTAACATCAACTCGTCTGGCGTATGTGTATCTTCTTCCTTTGTCTCTTGTGCTTCTTGTAGTTTAAGCAAACGATCAGGGCAATCAGAGGCATAGTGCCCCAACTTATCGCATCGGTAGCAAATAATCTTTGATGCATCGCGGTAAGCTTCTCGATATGTATTTCTTCCACGACCTCTTCCTCCTTTGTTGAATGAACGTCCTCCACGACCACGGCCTCTGCCATCAGTATTGTATCCACCACTAGAGCTCTTGTTATCGCTTTGACCATATTGATGATCGGAGTTAGTAAGCATCAGCTTGTTCTGTTCCTCCGAAGTCTCCTCCACTACGTTAACACGTTCCTCATAGGCCTTTAGTCGACCGATTATATCTTCAAAACCGGTCGTCTTAAGGTCTAAGACTTGCTCTAAAGATGCCACAATATGTATATACTTCTTGTGTGGAAGGCTCTTCAGAAACTTCTTGACGAGTTTTGACTCCTCTATGTCTTCTCCAAGTGCAGAGGATTTAGATGAAATCTCTGAAATTCTGCCGCTAAACTCGTCAATGGTCTCACTGTCCTTCATCGTCAGACGATCAAACTCAGCCATAAGAGTCTGGAGACGAGCCTCCTTGACTCTATCAGCCCCCATATGTCGAGTTTTAATAGCATCCCAAACCTTCTTTGCAGTATCCAACTCTCCGACCTGCAACACCAGAGCTTCTGGAATTGATTGAACGAGCAACGCCATAGCCATGTTGTTCTTTTCGTCGTCAGCACCTTCTTCTTCGATAATATCCCAGAATTGTGTAACTTCAACAGGATCTTCATCTTGATCGCCCATACCGTGTAGTTTGTAGCAGTCAGAATAGGATGTTTGATTGATGATGATCCTGGTTCCTTCGGTTTTGTTGTAACAACCGTAAGATCCCCCATTGTTTCAACTTATGCTCTGATACCACGTGTTGAAACTGAACACTATAAGAACTCCGTGTATGCAACAGACTTATAAGACAACCTTTCTTATTAATCCTTCTTGAGGAAACTGACTCAAAACCTCAAGCTTTAGAAACACACACTGCATCTCATCATAACTCGATAGACACATATATATAGCTAACAAGAGTAACCTAATCTTAAAGATAAAGACAGAATATTATAGATAACTCCTAAGTCATATTTCAGCTTTATCTCAAAACACAACTTCTAGATAAGGCTTCTCGTTAGCTTCCTCCGCAAGTATCTCATTCCTCCTTGATTATCTTCAAGCTTATTCCAACAGTTTCTGTTGCTGCTGGTCAACCATACATTTACAAGAGATGGTTATATCAGGACGGGTGCTGTCCAATACTTATAAAATCAGAAACCAAACCTCAAATTTATCAAATGAAACTGGAGACAAGTTTAGGAATCTTGCAAAAGCAAACAGAAACACTACTTTCACGGGATACATCTCTTTGGTCTCTTTCAACAGAAAAATCCTATCTTAGGAACAACTCCCGACCCAATGTTTTTGACATAAGACTTTGAGCCATTTGTATGAAATGATTTCTTCAGTTTTCCCAGTGCCCTTTTAGTTAAGGTACCATATCTCTAAGTTTCTGATGGATTGGCTGATCTTCACCATATAATACAATGTTCGAATATTAACCTAAAAGAGACTTTACTTAACTAGCCCAAACCAGGATCATAAACCAATCCAAAACCCCTAGCTCCTTCTGCCTAAAAAACTTCATTTTGACTTGTTAGTTTACAAACTATCAACACAGCTTTTACCAAAAAAAACTATCAACACAACTACAATACACTACAAACCACCTAGGGTGATTGCAATGCCCTTCCACTAGACCAAGACAAGGCTAATTAGTTATTACTTATTGCTAATCTGCACCAGTGTTTGTGTGTGTAAAAAAAAAGGGGGGAAAATCACACTCTTTGCCCATTGAATACAACTTTCCCAAGTCGAGCGATCAATTTGAGATTGACATCCTCAGATCCAGTACCACCTTACCAAGGGGGTGGTCAGTGTGACTGCCCCGGTCCCTTCCAATTTCTTTTTTCTTTTTGCTTTTTATTAACATTTATTTTATTACCTTAAAATTTATATAATTTTATAAAAATGTAATAACATAAAATTTTATTTATTACTTAAATAAAAACAAGAAAATTAGTTAATTTTTGTAAAACAACTTTATTAATATTAAAAATTGATAATTAGGGGGTCCAAAATTTTCTTTTTGCCAAGGGCCCCTAATGACATTGAGCCGGCCCTGCTCAGATCCACACGTAGTAGTGTCTTCATTGCCCTACCAAAATCCCTAGCACAAGATCATCTTCCACCTTTTCTGTTACCCATAGCCATGAGTTTCCAACACAAGTTGATACCTGCTGCTTTTTGAACCAACAAAAAACCACCTGGAAATGCAATCGTTTGCGTAGACCATCTTTGTATTATTATGGTTTGTAACTTTGTAAGAAGAGGAGGTGGGCCTGAGGATGCTCTGACTGCAACATTTTCATGTCGTTTATGTGGAAGGACGTAAACGTGGCGGTTTCTGCATAATCCAGTGAAATATTGGTTATAATCACTTATTTTTTTAAGTGTGTTACAATTATTTTTAATTCAAATTCTCACTAAATTTTTATGATCTCAGAATCTCAGAGCCAACTCTAGACAAAAGACTTATAAAGAATCATATGAAACGAGAAACTTAAACGTCTGATCATTATAATACGGGAGTAGTAAACATCCAAACAAGATAGAAAGTACATGATTTCTTTTTATTAAATAAAAAAATTGTCACAAGGTGCATTGATCATCCCTAGTCAGAGCCGGTTGTTAAGTTTAGGAGACAATAATTTAAGGCTACAAAGCTTATGTACATGAGTCTTGTAAATTTGAAAACCGAAACCAACGTTTCATTAGGTTATTTGTAGGTTGACAGTGTCGCTAGTTATTGGATTGTGTTTCTAATCATGTGTAATAATAGTATTTGGTTTTGGTTCGTTCATATATTTTGAGATGTTAACCAGTCAAGCTTGGTAGCGCCTTTGTCTTGAGGAAAAAATGTCACTTGTCTTCTGATATTATATAAATTTCTTTTGTCTATCTCACGATGTGTCGAAACACTAGCCATGTTTCTTCCGGAAATGTGATTGCAAGTTTTTACTTTAGCTTAGATGGTAACAATATATGGTTAATGTTTTTTTTCTGGAACGTATTGATCTCTAATGTATTTCATTTGTTAGGTACGGTATTTGAAATAGTTTCCAAAACCATAACCTGCGGTCTTTGAAGCCTAGTTCACATACCCTACAGGCTACATGTGATAAAATCAAGTATCCACATAATTCATGTACAAGTGTACTTCTTGATATCTAAGAATATGACAATTGTCTCAACCATTTCGATCAGAGGAATTCTTGGCATTTTGTCTCCCCTAGTCGTTTGGATGATTCTTAATATTTCAGAAGCATTTGATTAAAATACTTTAAAACCTTTGTTTCTAAACTGAAAATAAATGAATACTAAACTGTTTTACAAAGGTCCCTGAAAATATTAAAGCAATTTTTTGTAACACTTATTAAAGCAATTACAATTGTTATTTTCCTCACAAAATGATGAACAAAGAATAGAACAGTTAAGTATTCATTTATTTCAGTTTTGAACAAATTTTTTTTAAGTATTTTACTCAAGTGCTTCTTCCCAATCCCAATTTAATTCATTAAACTAAAATCACCATACGAAAGTTAATCAGTTACAAAAACATAACCGATGTTCTATAGAATTAGCTAAGTGATATTTTAAAACAAAACTTAGCCGTTAGAAATCCGTAGACATTTAAAAAAAGAAAATTAAAACATACTCTAGAATGTTATGGAAAAATATTTAAAATACCATAAGTTAACTAACTCTTTTCAAAAATACAGATTGAGTTTATTATTTTATAAATGATTATTAAATATTAATAAATGATGATTGAAGAACGCTAGTTTTATAATTTATTATACATTTAGAGTATTTATGAAGATAATATTTCTTTAAAAGTAAATTTGAAAACTAATATTAAGTTTTGTGATATAACTATAATTTTTTGAATATTATTAGACGCAAAAAAAAATTAATTTTTATATTTTATAAATTTGTTTTATTATAATTACATTTGTAAATACTAATTTCAGAAATATGGGCTGTCAAATTAATCATATAGTTTTCTTTGAATTGATTGTGATTTGAAAACTATCTTCACTCTGAGATTTAATATGATTAATAGCTTGTTGTAATTCATACTTAAATATTATTAAAAAAAAATGAAATTCAAATGTGCTATTTGGAAACCATTGTAATATTATAATATTTACTAGATTAATATGTTGTATATATATTATTTTCTTGTATTATAAATACTATATCAATTAAATTTACAAATGCTTGAGTTAAATGTTGTAGAAGGTACGGTACGTAGACGAAGTAAATTTACATTTGTAATGTTTGGAGTACCACCACACATTAAACAGATTTGAAACTACGGACATGTCCAACTTGATTTTTCTTTTTACAACTTTACAGAAGATGGTAAACGATATATATTTTATACAATGTTTGAATGTTAAAAGAATATATTTAGATGAATACGGGGAGAACAATTTCTTAAAACTTAAACTAGATTTTGATATGCGCTTTAAAAACATGAGATATATTTTTGAAGAAAATTTTATATAATCACATTTTTAATTTAAAGTAAGCTTGGGGATAAAATCTATAACCTGAAATTCAAACCTAACTTAAACAAAAAAAAACATGATCATTACCCAATACAAATTATAAAAAATACCAAAATAGATCTTGTAACTTAGTACAAATTAAGCGAATTTGAAATATTAATTTTATGGAATAATTTGTAAATTACCCTATTATCAGTTTGATATTTAAAAATTACCTCTTTATTTTATTTTATTGAAACCTATACTTTATTCAATGTGAATTTATATTTTTATCCAAAATGGATATTTCAATAATTAAAATATAATTCAAAATTAATAATAATATAGGGAATTATTAATATTTAAAATAAATATGTAGGTTGAGATAAATATGGTCTTTTACCAATAAATTTTTTTAAATAACAAAGATATTCATAAATAAAACAAATTGTGATTTGTTTTGACTTTGTCATGAAGTTTATATGAATTTTATTTTATTTTCTTAAGCTTATATAAACAAGTTCACGTATTCTCTACAAAAATATTCATTCTTCCTAAAAGTCAATATATTTATCGAGTAATTTCTTAATGACTACTAACATTTGTTATAATTTTTTTGATTTTTAATATAATATGGCTAAGGTTTAATTTCTACATCAACATCTTCTATATATTATTCCCTATATTATTTTCATACACAATATGGAAAAATATTGTGTAGATTCTCTAACAAATATTTCAAAAAATATTACGTTGTTTCTCTAACGATTTTTCCCTTTTTAAACATTTTTTAGAAGATTATATTAAGAATTGGGGAATAATTAAGATTGGGCAATTCAATAAATTTTATATACAAAAGTATATTTTCCAAAAACTTAAGTAAGAGTATAGTGTTCAAATTATAATCTTATTTCAGTGCATTTTCCCAAATTTCCCCTAATTTTATTTATAGTTTAATGATTTAAAATAATAATATGAATTTATTATTAAATTTTTACTATAATTTGTTTTGTGATAATATAAATTATATGTCTTTCAACATGTTTCATATTTGATAAATATTTATATACTTATAAAATAAATCGTAAAACTATAATAGTAGAATATAACTTATACTGCGATGTACCATATAATCGAATAGTACCAATATCAACTAAGTTTATTGTTGCATTTTTATAACATGAAAATATATTAAATATATTTTTAAGAGTTAACTTAAATATGCATATTAATATATAAAATAATCATTCTTTTAAATATTTTATTTTAGTACTTTATTTTAATAAGTTGGAGTATGTTAACATTTATGAATATATTTCATTCTGTATATGTACTTATTTTAGTTTTATATTTATCAAAAAATTTCAATAAATATATTAACTTCTTTTATATTTATTTATTGGTGTAGTAATTTAATTATAAATATCAGTTATGTATATATAAATATTATAGAAAATTTTATTTTTTTCTTCTATAAATCAAAAGTAAATTAATACTCATTTATAATAATAGTTAATATTATTTACGAATTTTTAATTATTTAAAATAAAATATTTGAAAAAGAAATATATATTTAAAAAGGATACTAAAAGATATTAATAAAATGTAATCTTTGAGAAAATATGTTTAAGAAAATCTTTTGAGATCTCCTTTTGAAAGTATTTAAACAATATATTAATTTAAGATGTATGTTTAATAATAAATAAGTTAGTTGTGGAAAAAAATAATAGGAAATTAAATATATGTAATGGTCCAACTATATATTTTTGTAAGTAGATTTTTATTGCTTACTCCCTCCGTTTCAAAAAGATTAACATTCTAGAAAAAATATTTGTTTTAAAATGATTCATTTTTTACATTTTTATTTTTTACATTTTTAATCTATGACTTAATGATAAATTGTAGATTTCTAAAAATTAATTGTGTTTCTTAAAATTCTATTGGTTAGAAAATATAGGGAATTGTTATCTACAAAAATGATGCGTCAAAATTTTATGTTTTTTTTTTAATATGTGTAAAAAGTTAAACATTCAACTTTTTGAAACAAAGGGAGTATATTTTATTAGTATCGATAGATAGGTAATATTTTTGAAACACACAATCTTAAATTATTAGCGACAGAAACTATTTGACTTTAATTTACATAAATAAAATTATGTTTAATGCTTACAATTTTCCTTTTCTGAAAAAAAAAATCTACCTCTCAGATTCTTTCAAATTCAAAAATGGAATCTCAACAAAACCAAATTAAGATATTTTGCATTCCAAATTCTTTCCCCATAATTATTAAATATATTTTTTCCAATAATTGCCAAACATAAAACGTACAAATATTTAATGTATGAAACAAAAAAACGTACAAAAATCAAAAATACAAAAAAGGACAGGGTGGAGAGTGCAGCTATTGGTAGCATGGCTGCAACAGAAGGCCAAGTGTTCGGTCTTACAACTATTTGTGTGTTGAACTCTTTGTTAATTAACACTAGAAGCCCTTTTAACACTTTGAGGGTTTTATTATTTAAACTTCCCCTTTCTCCTCTCCTCTTTTTGCTAAACCACTTCCCCCTTCAAACTCTTATACTCTTCAAAACAAAAGCTCTACAAACTTTCTCAGAGTTTAATGAAGAGACCCTTAACTACTTGTACGTCTTCTTCTACATCATCTTCTACTTCTTCCTCGTGTATCCTTCCGAACCAACCAGAGACTCAAAGGCCTAAACGAGCAAAAAGGGCTAAGAAATCATTTCCTCCTTGTGATGTAAAACCACAGAATCCGACCAGTCCGGCCTCTTCCCGACGCAGCTCTATCTACAGAGGAGTCACTAGGTTTGTTTGGAAAAAAAAATGATTGGCTTAGTTAATTATTTTTCTAAACTGCATTTGGATTGCATGTTTTATATACAGACATAGATGGACTGGGAGATTTGAGGCTCATCTATGGGATAAAAGCTCATGGAATTCAATTCAGAACAAGAAAGGCAAACAAGGTTCTTGATTTCACAAAACCCACCTTGATTTTTGCAATAAAGATCTGTTCTTTCTGACAACTGATTGATTTGATCTTTGTTCTGTCTGATCTCAACTACTTCTTGGAATCATCAGTTTATCTGGGTAAATTTCGAATACTTAATTTTTTAAAAAAATAAAAGAGAGTGGATTTGGTCAAGAGGATGAACGGATAAATCTCAACTGCTATGACGCGTGATTGCAGGAGCATATGACAGCGAGGAAGCAGCTGCACATACGTACGATCTAGCTGCTCTCAAGTACTGGGGTCCCGACACCATTTTGAATTTTCCGGTAATAAAAATAATTTGATTGATTGATGCATGTGTTTTGTTTTGTTGTGTTAATAAAAAAAAAATTGAACAGGTTGAGACGTACACGAAGGAGTTGGATGAAATGCAGAGAGGCACAAAGGAAGAGTATTTGGCTTCTCTCCGCCGCCAGAGCAGTGGTTTCTCCAGAGGCGTCTCTAAATATCGTGGCGTCGCCAGGTTCTCTTTTTTTTTTTTTTTCTCTCTTCCATTTTCTTTAATTACATGTTTGTTTTTTAGTTTATTTGGGAAATTTAAACTAAAACCAGAAATTAGTTTTGTCATTTTTCCGCATTTTTGAAAACGGTAATTAATATGGTGACTAAGAAAATTTTATTTTTTTGAAAAACTGGACTTTATTCCTAAATCATACTCCCTCCGTCCGTTTCATATTAAGTCTATATCAAATCTCGTTGTAGAGAATCTTTAAAACTTGTACATGTATCAGTATTTTTTTTTATATCTAATCTGGATAATAAAAATGCAAATTATGGAGAAACAGGCATCACCATAATGGAAGATGGGAGGCTCGGATTGGAAGAGTTTTCGGAAACAAGTATTTGTACCTCGGCACCTATAGTAAGTACAGTACCTCCTTTACTCTTTATTTTTCTTTTATAAATAGTTATTCCTGATTATATATGTTTAGCTTAATTAAAAAGCTTGTTAAAAAATTGTAAACATAATCGAATATTTTCAAACTACATGGGTATAAAGAGTGAAAATTAGTCTGGTCTTTTATTCAATAATAGAGTGTGATAATGTTTGAATTAAAAAGTCTATTAAGGAAATATTATTTTGTTTAGTAAGTCAATTACTCAATTAGATTAACATAATGGCGAGGCAGTGGGCTTTGAATGATACACACACTCACGTGAGACGAGAGTTTTGACATCATGTCCCCTCACTTGACTCTAATTAATTTTATCTCTAACCATATCAACCTTTTCTTCTTTCCCAGCTATTTTTAATTATTTGATCTCTGCATAATTACCTTTTTAATTCTGCATTTTTGTGGATCCAATACTCGGAATACAAAATACAGAACTCTGAACAGGGAATATTTACAGTTCTTTACTAAAATGTAGTATTGCCGTTTTTAATTGTTTAGGTCGGTGTCCTTTGATTATCAAGGGATCTAAACTTCTTCAAACTAATCTCTAACTACATTTTTTCAAAAAAAAAACATCTCTAACGACATATTACGTTTAAAAAAAAATCGAGTATTTTTTGGGGGTAATTAGGATTCTGTTTTGCAAGAAAAATATAGCAGTATTCTATAAAAAATAACAAAAGGGCACATATAATTCTTATTTTCGTTAAAATAAAAGAATAGGAGAGGGGAGCCAGGAGCATAATTACAAAAATGAATTCAGTAATGTATAGAATAAATGTAATGTTACAAGTGTAAAGGCGCACTCACGTGTTAACACCTCACTCCATAAAAAGGACAAAATAGTTCAGAGGTTTAGGACCAAACCCGAGGTCGATCTGGTCTACTTTTTCATTTTTGTTTGGTGGTTTATTAACATGGTTTAGTAAGAGCTGAGACTGTTCTGAGTAGGAGTCACGAGCCCTCACGTGCGTTTTTGATCTCTCCTCTCTCTAGTCTCACCATATCTTTCACCTTGTCCTGAGAACAAAATCTGGCCTTCTTTATTTTGCATATTTAAAAAATAAGAATACTATTATCTTCTTCTACTTTAAATTGTCTAAAATTATTATTGAAGTTACACTAAACTTGGTACTTAATAGTGACAGTTATTAGAGCTTAGAGTTGACACACTAGGGTAGGTGTTTTCTAATGATAAAATAATTAGTAATCGTACGTTCGTTTTTATTGATAATAATACAATTAATTAGCAAGAAATGTGGACTCTTTTTAGTGTTTAGAGCTGCGAAAAAATGGTCTGCGTACACGCCTCAGCTCTATACGCATCACACAAATAGACTAACCCTAGTTGTCCCCACTAACACGTCACCCAATTCTCTAGATTTGTTTTGTCTTTATTAGGGTATCATTACAAGAAACAGACAAACAGAAGAAAAAAAAACATTTCTTTAACACATGTCGGGGCTTTATCTGGTTGGTAGTTAGCAGCATGTGCAATATAACAAGTTGCGAAACTGTCCCGATCATGTTTAGTAGTATGGTCATGGCCGGTCATGAACACCGCCGAATGAAAATAATCGTCTTACCTTCCAAAGTTTTTAGTAACTGATATACATAAGTTTGATGGTGTGCTCTCAAATTATGAAATTTAAATTTATGCTAAAATGTTCATAGCCCCTAAAATTCAGAACCGGTTTTGGGTATGGTTAATTTGAAAATGTAACTATATGTTGCGAAGTTTTTTCTACTTGTTTATAAACTTTGATATTGGTTGCAGATACGCAGGAGGAAGCTGCAGAAGCATATGATATGGCTGCGATTGAGTATAGAGGTGCTAACGCAGTTACCAATTTCGACATTAGTAATTACATGGACCGGTTAAAGAAGAAAGGCGTCGTCCCTTTCCGTGTGGACCAAGCTAACCATCAAGAAGCTGTTCTTGCTGAAGCCAAACAAGAAGTCGAAGCGAAAGAAGAGCCTTCAGAAGAAGTGAAAGAGCACGTGCAAGAAGTGGAAGTTGGATATAATGAAGAGGCTGCAGTGGCGGTCACTAATGGCATAGATGCTTCAGGCATTATGGAGATGGAACGTTCTTCAGACAGCAATGAACTGGCTTGGAACTTCTGTATGATGGATTCAGGGTTTGCTCCGTTTTTGACAGATCAAAACCTCTCGAATGAGAATCCCATTGAGTATCCTGAGCTTTTCAACGAAATGGGGTTTGAGGATAACATAGACTTCATGTTTGAGGAAGCTAAGAACGAATGCTTGAACTTAGAGAATCTGGATTGTTGTGATGTTGTTGTGGTGGGAAGAGATAGCCCAAGTTCATTGTCGTCGTCTCCGTTGTCCTGCTTCTCAACTGACTCTGCTTCATCAACAACAATAACAACAACAGCCTCTGTTTCTTGTAACTATTCTGTCTGAGGGAGAGCTTTGCATTATAGGTTGAGTTTTCTATTTCTTTTTCTTCTTCTTCTTCTCCTTGTTGAGTTTGGTTAGGGTTTGTATTTCATTTCAGGGCTTACTCGTTGGTTCTGAGCAATCAATGTCTTGGCCTCTTTTTCTCCTCTTCTTTTCTTTATGTTTTTAAGTTTAGATGATGCATATATTTATTATATGAACCCATAAAACGGAAACAGAGGTAAAAGTGCTCACAGATTGCATAGCCAAGCCACAAAATGGTATCATTAAGCCACAACGGAGATAGCTAGTGAGCATCTGGGTTCTTTTCGGGTTTTCAGGATTCAAGATTTCAGCTCCAATTAGGTATATATAAATTTTGGTTCGGATTTGGTTCGAATTTTGCAAGGTCAGTTTGTTCGAATAATACGTTTAAATTATTTTTTAAATTTTACAAGTCATATATAATTTAAAATTTTTAAAATCTAAGAAAAATAATAAGATATAAATTTGAGTATGTATGCCAGAATACCTAAATTTAATATAAAATTGGTTTGGTTTGAATATATGTAGCGATGATCAATAAATATTTTAAGTGTTTTGAGTATTGAGTATTGATTAACTATTTTAAATATTTATTTTTGACTATTTATATATGTTTTCAGATATTATGAACAACTTCAAAATAATACATTTTAGATATTTTTGGATATCAATTCTAAAAGTAGTTAATGTATATTTAAGTATATAAATAAAATTCATATATTCAAAATATTTTGGTTTGAGTTCAGTTCAGATACCAAAATTAAAATTTTGAACTCATTCAGATATCTAACAAGTCTCGGGGGGGGGGGGGGT
>CAKOAT010243932.1:38262-60016 GCA_932364175.1 Eruca vesicaria subsp. sativa | reverse complement strand
AACTAAAATAGTATGTTTTGTGATAAATTAAGAGCATTAAAAAATATGGAGTTCTCCGTCTCTTGAATTCATCTTACCCACTGAACCAAAAGTTAGCCAATCCTAACTAAAATAGTATGTTTTGTGATAAATTAAGAGCATAATCGACTTTGTCCTACCAGCTATAGCATTGTCCACATAAAGACTAATATCTTACAGTCTTGTAAACATTCCTTCCAAAATAAGTTAAAACAGAAAGCTACTGATCACAGAAGCCATAGTTCTTAAAGTTGTAAGCAATACATCAACTAAGAAACATGACAGTTTTTTACCAAAAAAAAAAAAGAAACATGACAATTTAAAGGTTTTAGTAGAGCCATCCTTAATTATGCTTTCTTTAAGTAGTTGCTATTGATTACATAGATTAAGACAACCACCAACAACCTTTTAACCCCTTAATTATTCAAGAAGGTGGAAGGTAATGATATCAGAGGCAGATGCTGCATGAAGATCAGGTTGGGGTAATGGTTAGGATGATTCTGATGGACACAAATCGCGTAAGCACGTGATCCTTTGATTTGATATCTAAGAACTGAATCATAATCTCTTCCAATGTCTACTAGTCGATAGTGAGGGTCATCTGCTCTTAGTTCATATCTCATCAAATTCATTTTAAATTCAACATGGTTAACTCAAAGTGACGTGACATGGTAGATATAGGACAATAGAGATAAGTAGAAGGACCTATATGTAAATACAATAGAATACTCTAAATACCCTAGTCTCTATGAGGGAAAATGAGCTTTTTATTCCCCAACTTTTTCAAATCAGCAGTTTTAATCTTCATCTATTGGTTACGCACATTTATTCCTCATCTTATTATTATCTGCGCAAATTTGGAATTAACAAAATTAACTGTTAACTCATCATTAAACATCGTTAAATAAAATCATAAGTGATCGTGTTTCTGATTATCAAACTCAGAAAGTCCCAAATTGATCAAACCTAATTGACTCTTCTCCCTGCCATTGTCGACGCAATAGAACTCCGACGCGATGGTAAATACTTTCACCGGAATACGGGAAGGAAGACGCAATAAGAAAGCCATCAAGTGACATAGATGTTGAAGTTCCTGCCTCTACAAAGACCGAAAGAGTGAAGACAATCAGTAACGAAGAGAGAGATAAGGTGGTTGAAGGTGTGATGATAATGGATGGAGAAGAAAGGCTACTGTTCGTGAAGGAGTGACTGAAAGAGTGAAAACTATCATCACAAGTTCAAACTTCTCAAGCATCACAAGGATTTGATTTCTCTTCTTAACTTGTGTTCTTCAATATTTGTAAAACATGATTCTGGTTTTGTTTGAATTTCATGTAATTAATCTTTATGTTGGCTGTGTGAAACACGGATCTCTTCTGTTAGGATTTCATGTCTCGACGTGAACAAAATTATGTACTTTTGGGTTTGTAGAATAAAATATAAACTTGTCTTTTAGTCATTATGTTATTAATCTCCAATTTTTTTTTTCAGATTCTTTATTTTGCTAAAATAAATTTTGAGACACAAGAGTTTGCAGGTTCCTATCGTCAATAATGTTGAGGAATCAATTTTGATGGCTTTCTGAGTTTATTAATCAAAACACGACCAAGTTTGATTTATATTTAATAATGTTTAACGGTGAGTTAACAGTTGATTTTTTAGTCCAAATTTGCGCTGACAATGATAAAATGAGGAATAAATTCGAGCAACTAACAGATGGGGATTAAACCTGCTGATTTGAAAAAGTTGGGGAATAAAAAACCCATTTTCCCGTCTCTATGATGTATATATACTCTTCTACATTGTTAATAAAGATTCATTCAGCCTCATATCACATATGGTATCAGAGCAGCATCAAACCTAAAATAAGCCGCCACCAAAAAATTTCAAATTTTTCCTTCTTCTTCCCTGTAACTACAATGTCAGGAAGGTCTAACACATAGACGTTCACGAACGAGACAATCACTGTCTCTCCCACCTCCACAATCCTCAACATCAATATGATGAATGTAACAAAACTCACATCCTCCATCTTCCTCATATGGAGCCGACAAGTGCATGCTTTACTTGATGGCTACGATCTTGCGGGTCACGTTGATGGATCCACCGAGATCCCTACGGCCACACTTACGACGGAGATTGGAAACGTCCCCAACCCTGCGTTCACTCTATGGAAACGCCAAGATAAGCTGATATACAGAAGTCTCTTAGGCGCCATAACCACATCCATCCAACCGATACTCCCGACAACAAACACAGCAGCCGAGATCTGGACTACACTCAATGCGACGTACGCCAAGCCAACCAGAGGCCACATCAAACAGTTGAAACAACAAGTCGATAACTGGTCCAAAGGAAGTAAGTCAATCAATGAGTACTTTCAAGGACTAACGACTAGATTTGATCAACTAGCGCTTCTTGGGAAACCCATGGATCTCGAAGATCAAATTGATCCTTGGGGGTCTCCCTGATGAATACAAGACGATGGTGGACCAGATTGAGAGCCGTGACACAACACCATCCGTTGCTGAACTCCATGAGAAGATGATTAATCAAGAAGCTAAACTCCAGGCCACGATCACTCCGGTCTCTACAACACCGATCACTGCTAACTACGCAAATAACATAGGAGGATCACACCATGCCAACAAGTCCAACAACTCGCGACGAGGTGGGTACCGTGAACATAAAACTTGGCAACAACAAAAATTCACTACACCCTCAAACCCTACGTCGCAGCAGCCCACATCACGAGGCTATCAAGGCCGTTGCCAACTATGTGGTGTCTTTGGACATAGTGCACGTCGTTGCACTCAACTACCAGCATCAGGAGGACTGCAAGGAACTCAGAATCAGTACGCAAATGCACCTACGCCATGGCAACCAAGAGCCAACTTTGTCTCCGCATCACCATACAACGTCAACCCTTGGCTCCTGGAGAGTGGAGCCACTCACCATTTGACTTCAGACCTTAACAATCTCGCGCTTCACCAGCCTTATCATGGAGGAGAAGAACTCGACATTGCAGATGGCTCCACCGTACTGATCACACATACGGGTTTCATATCCTTCCCTACATCATCTAAAACTTTAAAACTTGATGATGTCTTATGTGTACCAAATGCTAGCAAGAACTTGATCTCAGTGCATCGTCTTTGCAATACTAATAAGGTCTCTGTTGAATTCTTTCCTGCTCACTTTCAGGTGAAGGATCTCAGCTCGGGGGTGAAGTTACTCCAAGGTCAAATGAAGGGTGATTTGTACGAGTGGCCAAAGCCAACCCTACACCCATCAGCTCACGCCTCTTACCCTAATACTAAAGCACCCTTTGATAGATGGCATAACCGGCTTGGCCAACCCTCCTTAGCTACTCTTAAATCTATTCTTTCAAAGTTTTCATTACCTTGCCTAAACACTTCATCTACTATTTATCCTTGCAATGAATGTCTTCTTAATAAAACTCATCAGTTACCTTTTCAACAAAGTACCATACACTCTACTCAACCTCTCCAATATATTTTCAGTGATGTGTGGCAATGCCCTGTCGCCTCAACCCAAAACCACAAATACTATCTCCTCTTTCTTGACCATTTTACCTGATATACCTGGATCTTTCCCCTAACAGAAAATTCACAAGTAAAAACCATCTTTACCCATTTCAAACCACTTGTCGAAACAAGGTTTCAAACCAAAATAAAAAACATCTACTCTGATAATGAAGGTGAGTATTTAGCCTTGTGATCATACCTTGCCACCCACGGTATTTCCCATCTTACCACTCCACCCCACGCCCCCCTACACAATGGCTTGTCCGAGAGAAAACATAGACATACAGTGGAAACTGGCTTATCCCTTTTGTCCACAGCAAAAATGCCTCTCACCTTTTGGCCACAAGCTTTCACTACACCCGTGTACCTCATAAACCGTCTCATAACCCCAGTCCTAAACCATCAATCTCCATACAAGAAACTCTTCCAACAAACGCCAAACTACAACAAACTCAGAACGTTTGGGTGTCTTTGCTACCCTTGGCTAAGACCGTATGCTCCCAACAAGCTTGAGAAACGCTCAACTCCCTGTGTATTCATTGGTTACTCTCTCTCAAAGTGCCTATTTGTGTTTAGATCTAACCACGGACCGTATCTACACCTCTAGGCATGTGAGGTACTAGAAACAAGTTTTCCTTACCAACAACTTAGACACCAAACGACCAACACCCAAGCTGAATCCTCTCATCCTAACCCGTCTTACCAACCTCATACAACCATACCTTTCCAGCCACCACTCGTACAATCTCGATCACTGATCGTGGAGAGCACACAACCGAGCTTTGAAACTTTGCCTCAAAGTTCATCATCAACAACAAACCAAGAGACAAATGCTACAAATCAGGATCAACCGGCTGTCACACAACCTCCACTGGTTCAACCTAATCCTGAGCCTACAACAGTTCCAGTAACAGAACAGCCACGCCATTCAATGACGACACGATCAAGAAACAACATTGTCAAACCGATCAATCGATACAATCTCATGGTACAGCTTCAGGATAATCCCCACTGGATTCCAACAACCTGGCAACATGCAATGAAACACCCTAAGTGGAGAGAAACAATGCTTGCGGAGTTCAACTCTCAAGTCAAAAATCACACATGGGATTTGGAAGCAGTATGTGCAGGAACGAATATAGTGGGATGCCATTGGATCTTCACTATCAAATATCATCCGAATGGAGACATTGATCGCTACAAAGCTCGTTTGGTTGCCAAAGAGTATCATCAACAACCTGGTATTGCCAAAGGGTATCATCAACAACCTGGTATTGACTATACTGATACTTTTAGTCCTGCCAAAGGGTATCATCAACAACCTGGTATCGTTCTTGGACTGGCCGTGAATCACTCTTGGCCGGTGAGACAGATTGATGTAAACATGGCATTCTTGCAAGGTCATCTAAACGATTAGGTATACATTTGTCAACCACCAGGATTTGTAGATCTAGAGAACCCAACAAAAGTATGTCGTCTACGAAAAGCACTCTACGGCCTGAAACAAGCGCCACGGGCCTGGTATTCTGAACTTCACAACTTTCTACTCGCACAAGGATTTGAAAATTCCCTCGCCGATACTTCCCTCTTCATACTCAAACATGGTAAAGAATTTGTCTACCTATTGGTGTATGTGGATGATATTTTGGTTACAGGAACCTCACCACTGCTTGTCCAGCAAGTCATTGATAACTTAGCCAAAAGATTCTCCATGAAAGATATGGAAACTTAAGTTACTTTCTCGGCATTGAAGCGATAAGAACAAATGAGGGAATGCATCTCATGCAACGAAATTACGTTACAGAATTACTCACCAAGATGAAGATGCTTCACTCGAAACCAGTCTCAACACCGATGGCCTCTTCTCCAAAACTTACGCTTACTTCTGGTTCACCACTCTCATATCCTAGAGAATATAGGCAGATCGTGGGAAGTCTACAGTATTTGTCCCTCACACGCCCAGATATCTCTTACTCTGTCAACAGGCTCTCGCAGTTCATGCACTCCCCTACAGACGCTCACTGGCTTGCCGTCAAGCGTGTCTTGCGATACCTTTCTAGAACACTAAGCCATGGAATCTTCCTACGCAAACAGTCTCAATCTATATTACATGGGTTCACAGACGCTCCCTCTTCATTTTTATAATATTTTTTATTCTTAACTAATACTTAATATTAATAGAGGGCCAATAAATATTTTTTGTTTCCGGCCCGTAGATTTCTAGGACCGACTCTGGCTTAACTATAATCCGACAGCTTCCAAAAACAAGATACTTAATACTTGAATAAGAGCTACTAATTTTCTTATCAAGTTAAACTTAATTTAAAAAGCACAAAATATAGAAAAATGAAAGATATTGAGACAATTATATAGATTAATTTGATAAAAGCTTTCTTAATTAGACAAATAAATATGATAAAATGCAAAAGTGAGTGGAGATGGAAGAAGATGTGATCTTTTACTTAGTGGTATCGATTTGATTCCAAGGGATTTAAACTGTACCATTAACATATATACTGGATTGATCAAAACGTTCACATATTATCTAACCGTAAACTACATACATGGTTTACCTTTTCAACAAAAGCCTTCTGGCTATATTTAAATCAAAACAAAATAAAATGAACATATTAATCAAAATCCTAGCTAGATAAGGAAAAAAATGATGGTACCTTCCGATCAAGAACGAGTTTTGAAAGTGTTTTCCATTTCTTCTTCAAGACTACGCAGCTCCTGAAAATTAAGTTCGTCCACACATAGGGGTGGACACGGATCGGATATCCGAGTTTTTAAAAGTATTTGTGATTTGCTTCGTATGTTACGGATATCTGATTTTGGTATTTGCTTTGCTTCGGAAAAATACGGATATCCGGAAAAACGGATATCCGGAAAAACGGATATCCAGAAAAACGGATATCCGGAAATTAAACAGATATTTGCGGATATTTACGAATACTTACGAATATCTCATTCGTTACAAATAATCTTATATAAATTTATTTTGTAAAATTTTTTTACATGATATATAAAATAAAAAATAAAGAAATAAAGAAATAAAGAAATAGTGAATTTACATATTTTATAATTTTTTTTATGTTTAAGTTAACAACTATAATAACACAAAACTTAAGATTTTTTTTTTTTATAATTTTCATAACTTTTTTTTTTATCTAATAATTTTATATAAGTAATAATGTGAATCTAATTAGTCAAATCATAAGCTATAATAATAATTTTATACATTTAAAATTTTAAATATAATCAAAATATACATATATTTATATATTTCTGGATCGGATCGGATATCCGTTTCCTAAAATTTTAATATTTGTGATTTACTTCGATTTTAACGGATATTGATTTTTAGTATTTGCTTTGATTTGAAAGTTTACGGATATCCGAAATTTTCGGATCGAATCGAGACGAATAACGAATTAAATCAAATTTAACAAATAAAATGCCCAGCCCTATCCACACACACTCACCTAGGCTCTGCCTAGGATATTAACCAAAAATTATATTTAGTAATTTTGTTTTTTTCAGTTTAAAGAGAGATGATGAGAGAAGAGACAGAAACAAATACTTAATCTGAGGTCGGAGATTTCTACTTGTATCCAACAGTTTTCCTCTCGGTTTGTTGCATTCTCTACAACAACGAATGATCACCAATTTTCACCAAACCAGAAAAACACATATCAAGAACAAGAATAAGGTTCTAAAAAGATGAAAAAAACTCACAGTGAGCGCTCCAAACATCAACACCAGAAGCTGTATGGTACGGATCTATGATCTCCTTTGTTCTATAACTCAACAATACCACACAAAAGGTAGTTAAGTAGAAGCAAACAAAAAAAAAGCAAGTAAAATATTAACTTGAGTGGTGTTTAAGAGAGAGAATCTAAACGTGGTGTTAGAGCTGATAAACTCATGAAGCTTGTTGGAACTAGAGAATGAGCTCGTGAACTTTATTGAACAAACCATTTCTTATTTTCGAATATGTTACTTGTCTGTTGGTCTGGTTCTCTATCCTTTTGATCTGAATCTTCCCTATTGCCATTGTTCTAGTTCTGTTTAGTTTTTGGTATTTTCTTGTAGAGGTGAGGACAAAAGATATTGTAAGAAGAAATAAGTGAAAGAGAAAAGAGAGAGTTGAAGAATTAAAGGACCCACTTGAGATACTACAAATAGAAGGAGTTGCAGAATCCATGTAAAGTAAGATCTGTAGTTTATGAAAACAAAGTAGTGAACTTTCCTTTTCGGTAAAGTAGAATGGACATATGATGGTATCTTAATTACAAGACACAACTTATATCAATTGTCAATAGGTGGAAGAGAGGACGCAAGCTATGAACAGGTTTGGTTTACTTTCCGTTTATTTATTAACGGAAGCCTGTTAAGTCTCAACGTTGTTTTTTTGTTTACAGACACGATGACATATCTAACGGCGTCTTTGCGTGTGGATTGGTTGGCCCACAGATAACAGGTGAATCAACCAAAAAACAAGAACACTCATACTTCGGGGAAACACAACAACCTCGGTTGTAATCTTTTTAATTTTATGGCTAAAAAGTTAAAAAAAACTGGGTCAACTATGCATGTTGCAGAACTAAACAGGTAATAATAAAGGATCTACAAAACATGTTCCTGTGGTTAAGGTAACATTACACAAGACTACAAGAGAGAGACTATCATTCAACTTCTTCACAAGCCAATACACAAAGAACACTCACCCTCGTTCTGGTCTCAGTTGCCTTTCCCTATTTTCTTCAAGTACTCTTTCATGCGACTTTGGTTTGTCTCGAATATAAAAGGCATTCCCCGTATCTAGCGCAACAATCAAGTTCATTAGTTAAGGTCATGGGATAATGTAACAATCAAAAGGTGAAATAGAGGATCAAACCTCAAGCAAACAATCAGATTTGAGGATTAAACTCTGTCCAGGGTCTACTTCCTTCTCATTCACTGAGATTGCATACTTCCCCAGGTTTTTCATATGAAACGACCCATCATCACCCAACCGTATGATCGCCTGCGCACACACACACAAACACAAAGTTGTTAATTTTCAGTGTTTTTTCCTTATCATACAGTCTAACCTAACTTAAAACAGAAGCATCTACTATGGTGACCAACCTGGCGTCGAGATACTTTGCTGCCACGCTTTTCTCTTCCCAAATCAATGTCTACCGAGAGATCTTCTGTTGATCTACCCACCAAGACCTGTGCCACGAAGACATGATGTAACAAGTGATGTAATAATAATTAAGAAGCATAAATCATACAACGACAATACTTGAAAGACTATCAAATGAATAGGGATCATAATACCTCAGGTTTCTTGATGTAGTGTTTTGAATATCTACCATATAAAACAGCGAATGCACCACGAGAAGCAATGGCTCTTTGCATATATGAATATGCAGCCTGTTCAAGTCTCATAATTGTTCTTTTCATCTCTTGGCTCTGATACTTGGAGACTGGAAATGAAAATGTTTAAAAGAATTACAAATAAGCTTTACCCTTTTTATAAGGTCTTTTGCATCACCCATAGAAAACACTCCCTAGTAAAAGCTCTTTTCCCAAAAAAATGTAGATAACAGTTAAGCAACTCGAGTTCAACTGAATGAGAATGGATATGCTCGATTACCTTCGAGATCAAAATTATCTTGGTCATCAGGATCCAAGTCCATGTCAAGTATCTGAAATAAAAAGAGCGTAATTGTTTAGACGTACATGAATCATAAAGCTCAAGAATAAGGGTGAAAGTCGAGAGTTACCATAGCCTCAATGTCAGAATAATTCGGCAAGTCCTCGTCACTCTCAATAACCTGCTCGTCTACTTCTGTATGACTGATCTCCAGCTCACGTTCTAAAATCTCTATCAAGTCAACATCATCATCTTCTGCTTGCGGCACTTCACTTATAGGTAATACACCTTTTTCCTCTTTACAGTTTCCACTATCCTTCTCGGAATAGCTTCCATGTTCATCAAATCCGACAATGCGTTTTCCACCGGCCATCTCTTTGTTTCCATCTTTTGCACCATCAGAAAGAAGAGGGTTTGCGCATGCCTGTGCAGAACCAGAAGAACCAGCAGGACCAACCTTATTATGTGACTCAGGACTTGTCAATGCCCTGAATTTGGTAGATTGACTTGGTTGACCTGTCTCTGGCTTTCCTTGAGAAGACCCTTGCAAACGTCCTGGTATCTTCTTTTGTGTATGTCCCTCACTTCTTTCCCTAGTGGCAGAGAGATCTCTAACAGATGAAGTTATGGGATTGCTTGTATCTTTAAAGTTCCGCCGGGCTAATGAATAAACTGACATTGGATGGCAGGTGCTGGACAGAAGAATGTCATCATTACACGGAATATCAGGATCCTCTTGGTTCAATAGGCAGCAGATAACACCATTAACAATCTCAGGATGAGGATCAAAAGCAGATAAGTCAGACACAGGTTTGCACTCCGTTGACCTCACTGCACTTGTCCCATATATCTCAGGGATCACATGGCCATTTGGAACCGCATCTACGGGATGAGCTTGTTCGCTGGAAGGAGCTTGTTCAGTGGTAATAGGCAAAACCCCGCTATTTTTCACGTTTGTCGGGTTCACCAACAGTGAGCTTAGACCATCATAATACGACTTGTCAACTTCTTTGCCATCTACTTCCATGAACGGCTCCTCGTCTTCGAAAAGAGAATTTGAAAGCTGTGCCAGGAAACAATCAGTGCTAGCCATTGTGGTTTTAGGCTCATGCGCAGAAATCTCTAGTTTCTGTTTGGAATTTTGATGAACCGCATCACATCCGGAAGGAGCTGCATGTTCACTGAATGCGAGATTTTCTCCTCCTACGTAGGAGATGTTTCCCTGTAAATTATCTTCTGACACAACATGATTTGTCACGCAACCGCCATCAGCCAAGATATCTGGGAACGCATTGTGGATAATGTCCATGTGAGAGTCTTCAAGACCGAGATGCGCCGCATCACCATTATCCATGAAATGGCTGTCATTTGATGGAACGAGAAAACCTAGATCCAAGGAATTGAATGACTCGGTGCGAAATTTCTTCCGTAAGGAATGGTAAGTACTTCTGAGCTGTTCAGCCCTCCTCTTCTTAGATGAACTTTTGTTTTCTTTTGATCCAGTTCTAGTAAACTTTGTGGGAAAATTAGGGTTAGTACGTTCAAGTTCAGCCATCCGAAGAGCTGCCTCTCCAGAAACTACTGGATCATATAGGAGTGCATGCCATCGATCTTGCAGTTCTCTGATAGAAAATCTTCTAGAGAACTGCACAGCGCCTTTAGCAAGCGATTCTAGAGATGCACCAGCCTGTAAAATCAATTAAGGAGATCAATTCATTTCATTGCTAGAAGGCCAAACAAGCTAAATGGAGAGACACGCAATATCTCCATTCTCCAGAAGCACTACACTAGTAGACAGACTTTTTAGCTAACCTAGATTGATATGCAAAATGCCAAGTAAGAGACATGGAACATAATTGTTTGTAATGTGATGATTAGTCAGCCATTATTAATATGCATCTCCTCATAAAATAGCTCTGAACAGAAATCCAATTACCTTCATGGAAAATATTTACTAGTCTTTTTACATCTTTCGTCAATCCCCTAACAAAAAATAATTATGTTGCTAACATAGTGGTACAACATTGTCTAGAGCAACAATTCTAGCTTGCCTCATCACGATAATATATATTGTTTAGCCCAATCTATTTAGCCATACTCTTTCACACTAGACGGCATAACACTGGGACAAGATATTAACTGGATCTAAAGTCCAAACAAGAACTAACATGATAATTTTACCATTTCGTGATGATATCTCCTACCTATTCTATCACCTAAAATTCACGTTATCTCAAGTCATACAAATGAAGGAATAAGAAAAATCAGATGCACCTACAAAGCAATTACTAAGAAGTAACCAAAGAACCAACTGGAGAGTTAAAACTGATAACCAGTGTATTCAGACAAACTCTGTTGAGATACGTGGCTCAATCAAACATCCGGGACATCAAAATGTAAGTCCAATTCCAGTAAGAAAAGAATGGCAACAGAGGTGAAGGACAAGAGAGTTAACCTCTATGGCGTTCTTTAGAAGCAGGTCGTCCTCGGGTATCCAGGAAACTACCTGAGCAAGAGCTCCCATGTTTGACCTTGTCTTCTCTCAGATAAGTTTCATGTAAGAGTGGTCTACGCAGCTCACAATATCTAATTACAAAAATATATATGTATACATAAAAATGGGGGAATTGTAAGCATAAACTAGACAATTAAATGATGAATGAAGAGTAATAAGGATATTAGAATACCTTGGACGATGATGAGCCCAGGACGATGTTTTGTGAAGCTCAGGAACAAGAAGAGTGAGGTTCAACAGCCTAGAAACAGTAAGCATGTCACAAAGCTGAAACAACAACCGTCAGGATTTGGTTGGGAAAGATGGAAAGAGCAATTAAGGAAGTGGCGAACCTGTGTTGGGAGTTGAATCAGTGCTCCATTACAGGATACAAGTAGAATTCCATTGATTTTATCATATACTGAAAGGAGAAAGAAAGAATCTCGTCAAACTCTAAAGAACCCAACAGCTCCATTCTCACAACAAATTGATGGTTACAAAATCACTGTATAAAATAGAACCCTAATTTACGAGAAAACCCAACAGGAAAGGAACTGACTTTGGGGAGGAGGAGGGAGAGGCGGTGGCAATATACTGGCTCGGCGACTAAAGCGGCGATTCTAAATTTGTGAAACCCTAATTTTTGTTCCGTCTCCGTCATCAACAAGATAGTAACAATTTATGATATGGAACTGCTAAAACGACAGCGTTTTCGTTCATTATTTATCAGACTGTAATTTCCTTTGCACTAGTTGCGCGTACTTTGCGCGGAGCCGGGATCATTATATTTGTGTGTATTTTTTTCGATTGTCAGTTTAGTGGATTCTTCTAATGACACCAAATAATAATGAAATGTAAAATTTCCTATTTTTATATCGTATGTCAAAACTTGATATAATTCTATATTTATAGTATTTATATTTGTATTAAACGATTTATCAATTTGAAAATAACTTTAATTAAGTTAATATTCGTTGTTTAAGTTTCATTAGATAGGTTTCTATATATGGTTTTTTGTAAATTTGAGTTTTTTTCATAAATGATGTGGCATTTTTATCTACGGAGTCATCGATTATGAGAATCCATTCCCCGAAGTCTGGAGTCGGTGGTGAGAAATATTTTCAATGAAATTATAGTAGCTATTAAAATGTAAGAGAAATTACATATTCATTTAATAAATAACTAAAAATACTTAAATTTTGTTGTTTATTTTATTTTATTTCACATACAATTTTTTTGAAAAATATTAGGTATGTGTTAAATGTTATTTATATGCGAAGTAAAGTTTATAGGAATAGTTAGGCTATAATATAGTTTTTAGTGTGTAAAAGTAGCTGTGTTTTTTTTTTTGCTGTAAATAGTTTTTATATCGTAGATCAAAACTTGATATATTCTATATTTCTATTATTTATATTTGTATTAAACGATTTATCAATTTGAAAATAACTTTAATTAAGTTAATATTCGTTGTTTAAGTTTCGTTAGATAGGTTTTTATATATGGTTTTTTGTAAGTTTGAGTTTTGTTCATAAATGATGTGCCATTTTTATCTACGGCGTCATCGACTGTGGGAATCCATTCGCCGGAGTGTGGAATCGGTGGTGACGGTGGTGAGGAATGTTTTCAATGAAATTATAGTAGTTATTANTTAATTAAGTTAATATTCGTTGTTTAAGTTTCGTTAGATAGGTTTTTATATATGGTTTTTTGTAAGTTTGAGTTTTGTTCATAAATGATGTGCCATTTTTATCTACGGCGTCATCGACTGTGGGAATCCATTCGCCGGAGTGTGGAATCGGTGGTGACGGTGGTGAGGAATGTTTTCAATGAAATTATAGTAGTTATTAAAATGTAAGAGAAATTACATATTCATTTAATAAATAACGAAAATAATTAATTTTTGTTGTTTTTTTATTTTGTCTCACATACAATTTTTTTGGAAATATATATTAGGAAATATGTGCAATGATTTAACTTTTTGTGCTACTAATCTATATTATTCAAGCCTTATTAAGCCATCCACGTAGGCACCCGCGTGGAATTCACTTTTTTTTTTGGTCAGTTCGTTTTTGGATTTATTTTTAATTATTTTTGGGTTGAGCTATATTATAATAGGATAGTTTTAAGGTTTTTAAGCCATCCGCGTAGGCAACCGCGTGAGACTTTAAGCCCAAAAAGAAACATAAAAACCTTATAAACAAAAAGCCCATATGATAATAACTCAAATAAAAAAAATCAAAAATACATGATAGCTGCGTGGTTTGAACCCACGATCTTTCATATTTAATTAGACACCTTATATCATTTGGCTAAAGTGTATTTCATTGTCTGTAATCATCTTACCAAGATTATAGGTGTTTAAAAATATCTACGGGACCCACAAAACAGCTGACGTGACGCGCTGTGGAGCCTAGAAAGTATACTATTATAATATACATTTTTGAAATTGGTTTGATTTTGAATGATAGCTGCCATTTCGGTTAGAACTGTTAGTTTGGTTCGGTTGGTTTTCAAATCTTTTTAGTAGTACTAGGTTGAACCGATGGTTTCTATTTCTGGATACATTCCAAATTAGTTGCACTAAAACTAGGATAATCCTGACTAAATGTAATTAACTTCAGTTAAATCTTGTTATTTCCATATATGATATCCGTTCGATTGGAAATAAATCTTGATGTGATTATGTTAAACAGACTCTTCATAAATTCATTGAATGTGCAACTCAAAAACTAAGTTTTGAAATGAAACCGTACTAGATTCTTATTAGCGCGGTTGCACGGAATTACTTATATTTATATTTATAATTTATATTCTTAAACTAAAATTTTATTAATTAGTTATATTTTATAAATTTTGGTTTGCGATCAAGTGGTATTTGTTTTGGTTAACTTCCGGTTCGTTTGTGTATTTTAGTTTCAGTTTAAGGAGACTAACAATTCTATGTATTTATGAACTTGAGTTTGGTTTGAGTTTTTTATATTTTGGTTTGTTTCAATTAATTTTACAGCTATAATCTATAAACAGTAACATTGGACAGATTATTTTTTAATAACAATTCTAAGTTTATATTTATAATTAAGAATATCCAATGTTTGTTATGTATTAAGTATAATAATCTTAATTTTTGTGATATTATTAGTAGGAAATTTATTTTCTAAGATTACATTTAAAATGTATAAGTATTACATTTATATATTTTGATTAAATTTGGGTTTAATCTGGAGAATAAAATTCTGAAATTTTGAAATCACAAATAAGTTTACACTTCAGAAAACCATAAAATGTGTTTTAGTAAAATACACAAAGCCATCAAAATTATACAATCTCCAGTATATTACTATTGAATATTGAATATTTCATTTGTTTAATTTTTGTAAGTCTTTTATGTGACCATATGTGAAGCCAAGTTATACAATCTATCATGATGCTGCTTCCTGTTACAGCAAAGTAATGTTAACACCATTTTATTAGTAATAGCAACGTAAATAAAATATACATTAAGTATCCAAAAGATTCAACATAAAATTAAAATATTCAAACCCTAGAAATTGATATATAAAATTCCAACCAATCAAAAACTTCTCAGACTTCATAACATAGTTTCTCAAAACCTATTCATTTTTAATCTTCTTAAGCTTCTTCTGCATATATATGTTCTTAGCTGAATCAATCTTATCCCGGCAAATCCCTCTATACATTAAAAGAGAAGTCACTTTGACACGTGGCACTCATAGAGGCTTTCTTAGAAGAATTCTAGCGATTCTATTGGTTGATTTTTAGAATTTATTTTTTGATTTATTTTAACCATCGATACTACTAAAAAGGAAATCCATTTAAATACTTACCTTTTGTGTTTTCTCGATTCAAAGAACATCCTTTTGCGATATTTTCTCTGTTTAATTCATTAAATACTCATTAAATATTTTAGATGTCAGAGAAACAAAATTAATTGACAAGATATTTTCACTCTTAAAATCATGCATTTAAAACAAAATTAATTGATAAGATATTTTCTCTCATAAAATCATGCCTTTAAAACTTAAACCAAAATTCTGGTGCAATATATTCACGAGATGTTCTCCTTTAGCTTTATCAACAAGATATTCCAAAAATAATATTACCTTAAAAATATAAGATTTATTGAGAATTTATTAGAGAATATGTTACTTCTTAGCTTATCATGCAAGCTAAATCATTGAGAAACGTCCATCAATTTACTATAAATAAGACATTCACAGTAGAAGAAATAAAATCATTGAACTTTGTAGTCTAAACTTTTTATGTTAATAATGTTCTAAACTTTTTTTTTCTTCTTATTTTAGAACATTAAGCTTTTATATTTCATGAGAGCTGATTTTTCTTTTGGTTTATATGCAGATATCCTATTATGACGATTTCTCCACTGAAGCTATATATGATTTGATTGTACACATCTTTGATATATCATTTCGATAACATCTTTGTTCCTCAATCTGGTAAAAAAAAATTATCTATTTGATAACATCTCTCAGCTATATCATTTCAATAGCATCTTTTTGTGCTGCCAATACTTTTTTTTTATTAGTAGATTTATATTATTGTTTAGAATTATAAGCTTATATATACATATATATCTCTTTGGTTTGCTGATTGTGATTTTGTTTTATGACATTTTTTAATTAAAATTGATATTTGTTTTTTTGGTTTGCAATTATATGATCTTTTTAATTAAAATTAAATACATATAGTAATATTTATTAATCAAAAAATTATATCAACTACTTTTTATATTTATTATTTCCTTATTATATATCATTTAATATTTAAATATCTATAGTTTAAATGTAATTTACCTTAATGTTTTTAGTTGATTAATGACCTACCTTATTTTGAACACATATTACTTGTGCAACTTCAAATTATATTTATTCCATTGTTTTAATTCAATTTACCTTAATGTTTCTAATNACTACTTTTTATATTTATTATTTCCTTATTATATATCATTTAATATTTAAATATCTATAGTTTAAATGTAATTTACCTTAATGTTTTTAGTTGATTAATGACCTACCTTATTTTGAACACATATTACTTGTGCAACTTCAAATTATATTTATTCCATTGTTTTAATTCAATTTACCTTAATGTTTCTAATTTGTTAATCATCTTTATAAACTTATTTTGAACACATATTACTTGTGCAACTTCAAATCATATTTATTACATTGTTTTAATGCAATTTACCTTAATGTTTCTAATTTGTTAATTCGTTTTAAAAAGCTTACCTTATTTTGAATATGATTTAATTGCACAAGCTTATAACGTATTAATTTTAAATCATTTAATGACAATATAACTTTAATATCTTTCTTTTAACTGTTTCATTATTTATTATTAAATTATATTCCTAAACATCATTTGTTATGAAAATATCTCCCTAATAACATAAGAAATAAGGAAGGTAGAGTATATATAAAGGAGACACCTAAGGGATGTCAATACTAACTTATTAGTCTATTTTTATTCGATAAAAAAAATTAAATTTATAAATTCTTATATTTGTTTGTTTTTTCTATTAACAGATAAATAACACAGAAGAAAGACCGGTTGTAGTTAACTAAAAATCATTTATCAGTTTGTATCAATAGTGATATGCAAATTTAATATTCTTTTTGTCTCAATAAAATTTAGAAATCTATTAAATTATTTTATATTGTACAGTTGCTAACAAATTTGACAATTTTTTTTCAGGTTTCTATTGGATATTTTTAATTCATAACTGTTCTTCTTTTTTTATATTACTTATTTAATTCACAAGATTGATTGGTAATAATTAAGAATGATTTATGTTAACGCATTAAATTCAGAACATCTATATAGCAATAAAAAGAATGTAATAAATAATACAAATATATTATTTGATACTAACTTATCGTGCAACCATATCAACACTGTTATATATATCTTACATTTTCTTATGGTTTACATTTTAAGTTGCTTATTTTCTTCAAATCTTAATCTAATGACGTTTTTTAGAAAAAAATAACTTCTGTGCCTGTGTACTTAAAAAAACTAACAAAATATGAATGTCTATTTTGAGAATCTAAAACAGAGATATGGAAAAAAATAACTTCTTATGTTATCTGCAAGGACTATGATGAATAAAATATTGAAGTTATTAAAGAAGCATGTTATTGGGCATCAGCAAAGGATCTACGCAAGCTGTTTTGTGTCCTATTACTAACACATAGTATCACAAATCCAGAAAACGTTTGGAATGCTACTTGGAAAAAAACTATCACAAGATATATTATGCAACCAAAGAAAAAATACGGATAAATCAAGTAAACTCATGTTTTTATCAAAAGAAAACGTCATCAGAAATTGTGTTTGGGTAAATATAATTTTTTACATGGTCTTTCAGACTTGGAGTAGATTGAATCAATCATGCTTTTGAACGGAAGCTCATTGACGTTGTTTAAGTTTAGAACGTGTTATCAATAGTATACTCTTCTATTGGTTAAGCTGTGGCTTTTGTTAGAATTTCTATTAATTGAATTTTTTGTTTTACTTTTGTGGAATTCTCGTTATTGTAATGTTATAAATTAATAATAANTCTTTCAGACTTGGAGTAGATTGAATCAATCATGCTTTTGAACGGAAGCTCATTGACGTTGTTTAAGTTTAGAACGTGTTATCAATAGTATACTCTTCTATTGGTTAAGCTGTGGCTTTTGTTAGAATTTCTATTAATTGAATTTTTTGTTTTACTTTTGTGGAATTCTCGTTATTGTAATGTTATAAATTAATAATAAAACATTTTCTCATTATTGTCGTATAAGTTCTTCAGTTTTATTACATCTTCTTTTTCATAGTATTTTCTTATAACTTTTATTAGATCAGTGAAACAAAAAGTGAATTGATGTATCAAATGTACTAATCTTTAATGACCTAATTAAATTCCATTGTCCCAAAATCAGAATAACGAGAGAAAGAGAGAGAGAGAGAGAGAGAGAGAGAGAGAGAGAGAGAGAGAGAGAGAGAGAGAGAGAGAGAGAGAGAGAGAGAGAGAGAGAGAGAGAGAGAGAGAGAGAGAGAGAGAGAGAGAGAGAAAGAGAGGGGGATATGTGTAACATTTCTTTTAATCTGTCTACATACATTTTACGAAAAATTTATGCATAATACTATTTTTTCACCTAAAATTAAGAATTACAACACATATACAATACAATTCTAATTAGTAATAATAGAAAATATGTTACTTATAAAACTACACACTATTAATTTCAGATTTGGAAAATAAAATTCAACCTTCAACACACAAATTTTTTTGTGATGTTGCAATTATAAATACACACAATAACTACCTATTGATACTGAAGTTACTTTGTTCCATCTCCTCCATGTAAAATATTTTGTACCAGCATTTTTCTATGCCTGATGCTTCATCTCAAAGACGGTGGTCTTATGATATAAAATCTATTACTTCTAAAACTTTATATTATTAAGTCCATAATTTGAATCTGTATATACCCGCACAGGGTGCGGACCGGTCACCTAGTTGAATCTAAAACCACTGAAACTATATGGTTTTAATCTTTTTTAACATTTTATTTTATTGAATCTGATTTATAAATTTTTAGTTCTTAAGACATTTAATATATGATATAGAGTAGGAAAATTTAGATACGAATCTCTATTAAGAAATATTTTATTCAAAACCTAATTCTCTCTAAAGTTGCTCATCCGCCTCCAAACTTTCGTGCAGTTTTTCAGTGATTGGCGGTCCTCGCCGGCACCGGAGAGGCTATTCTTCCTCTTTAGCTTGTTCTCTTGCTTTTCTTTCTAGAATCTCAGTGTTTTGTGGGGTAGTTTTATCGACAGTGCTTGATTAGTCGTGGAACTTAAGGTTGTCTCTATCATCTCTTGTTTCTTGCCATTCTTATCTTCTTTGCTTCTCTTTTTGTCCGGTTGTGTAGATTGCTCACTTTCTTTCAGTGAGGCTTGCTATTGTGGACTTTGTACAAGGATTCAAGGCGGATCTGAGGGGTTGGTTTTTGATTCGTATGGCCTGGTTTCAGGGTTTGGTCTTTTCATAGCAATGATGTTGAAGCGTACGTCTTTTAGCAACGGTTTTGCTTATGACTAGCTCATGCGTTCTGGCTGTAGATTTTGTTTTAGATTTTGTCCTTATGATAAGTTATTGCTACAGGTTCTTCTTCTTTAAAGTAGTTTGTTGGCGATCCTTATTAGTATTCTAGTGCTTTCGTCCTTTTTTCTCTTGTGAGGAGTTGGATCTAGTTTCATTTTGGGATTTTTTTAGTCTCCATTGTGTCTTGGGCTCTATGCTTTTGCAGCAGTGAGAGTGGATCTGATCGATCAATCCATACTATCATCTGATTATTATTTAGTATTTTAAGCTTGTATGGTATTTTAGCTGAAGCTAATCTGAACAAATTTGATAAAGACAGTGAAGAAAAAGATTTATTTAGACGTTGAGAATTATTGTCATGTTTTCACTATATGTATTAGAAGTTCGTCTGCTATTGTGGGATCGAGAACACCTAATCTATCTTCATTTGAAACACTTTGTTGGGGTCAAAATCGGTACGACGGAATCACCGGCCGAAACTTCCTGCAGAAATATAAAAGGAATCGTTTTGTAAAACCCGAAGAATCGTTTTATAAAATTCGAGGATCGTTTTATAAAACTCGAAGAATCGTTTTATAAAACTCGAGAATCGTTTTATAGAACTCGAAGAATCGTTTTATAAAACTCGAGAATCGTTTTATAAAACTCGAAGAATCGTTTTATAAAACTCGAGAATCGTTTTATAAAACTCGAGAATCATTTTATAATCGTTTTATAAAACTCGAGAATCGTTTTATAAAACTCGAGAAGCGTTTTATAAAACTCGAGAATCGTCTTATAAAACTCGAGAATCGTTTTATAAAATTCGAGAATCGTTTTATAAAACTCGAGAATCGTTTTATAAAACTCGAGAATCGTTTTATAAAACTCGAGAATCGTTTTATAAAACTCGAGAATCGTTTTATAAAACTCGAAGAATCGTTTTATAAAACTCGAGAATCGTTTTATAGAACTCGAAGAATCGTTTTATAAAGCTCGAGAATCGTTTTATAAAACTCGAGAATCGTTTTATAAAACTCGAAGAATCGTTTTACGAAACCGCAAAAAACCGAAACAGCCGAAAAACGCGAACTAGTCACGACTAGTTCGCCCATGGGCGAACTAGGGACACTCCACTAGTTCGCCGATGGGCGAACTAAGGACACTCCACTAGTTCGCCCATCGGCGAACTAAGCCGGCCCGGCTTAGTTCGCCGATGGGCGAACTAAGAATCACTCCACTATTTCGCCCATCGGCGAACTAAAGACTTCTCGGATATCCCGCGCCTCGATCTCCCGCATTCCCGATTCAAAACTTACGTCTTTCGACACGATCGCATTCTAAACTACGGCTAAAACATCTCCCGTTCCATCTCGATCCGACTTACCGTTCGAGTTTTACGATAAAAACCGTAAAACTTCGCTTTCTCGGAAAGAACTCGAAGAAATCGTATAAAACGGCAACGGTTAAACGAAACACCGAACATTGCCTAAACTATACGATTTATTCGAGATTTCTCGTTAAAATCATAAAAACTATACGCTAAAGGCTCAAGATTCTTACGAGCTGGGGGGCTAACTGTTGGGCTCAAAATCAGTACGACGGAATCACCGGCCGAAACTTCCCGCAGAAATATAAAAGGAATCGTTTTGTAAAACCCGAAGAATCGTTTTATAAACCTCGAGAATCGTTTTGTAAAACCCGAAGAATCGTTTTATAAACCTCGAGAATTGTCTTATAAAACTCGAAGAATCGTTTTATAAAACTCGAGAATCGTTTTATAAAACTCGAAGAATCGTTTTATAAAACTCGAGAATCGTTTTATAAAACTCGAAGAATCGTTTTATAAAACTCGAGAATCGTTTTATAAAACTCGAGAATCGTTTTATAAAACTCGAGAATCGTTTTATAAAACTCGAAGAATCGTTTTATAA
>CAKOAT010243932.1:0-31388 GCA_932364175.1 Eruca vesicaria subsp. sativa | reverse complement strand
ATAAAACTCGAGAATTGTTTTATAAAACTCGAGAATCGTTTTATAAAACTCGAGAATCGTTTTATAAAACTCGAGAATCGTTTTATAAAACTCGAGAATCGTTTTATAAAACTCGAGAATCGTTTTATAAAACTCGAGAATCGTTTTATAAAACTCGAGAATCGTTTTATAAAACTCGAGAATCGTTTTATAAAACTCGCAAAAAAACCGAAACAACCGAAAAACGCGAACTAGTCACGACTAGTTCGCCCATGGGCGAACTAGGGACACTCCACTAGTTCGCCCATCCGCAAACTAAGCCGGGCCCGGCTTAGTTCGCCGATGGGCGAACTAGGGACACTCCACTAGTTCGCCGATGGGCGAACTAAAGACTTCTCGGATATCCCGCGCCTCGATCTCCCGCATTCCCGATTCAAAACTTACGTCTTTCGACACGATCGCATTCTAAACTACGGCTAAAACATCTCCCGTTCCATCTCGATCCGACTTACCGTTCGAGTTTTACGATAAAAACCGTAAAACTTCGTTTTCTCGGAAAGAACTCGAGGAAATCGTATAAAACGGCAACGGTTAAACGAAACACCGAACATTGCCTAAACTATACGATTTATTCGAGATTTCTCGTTAAAATCATAAAAACGCGTTTTTTAATAAAAAACGCCGACTAAGTCGTAAAAAACGCCGAGTAAGTCGTAAAAAACGTGTTTTTAATAAAAAGTCGAGTAAATCGTAAAACCTTGCGATTAACTCGAGTAATTTATTAAAAACGACGTCAGATCAGGAAACGATCCCGTAAAAAGTTGGAAAACGGATTTATCGCAAAACGGCCCGGAAGGACCTAAAACGTGATAAAAACCCATCTCGCGATTTCAATGGAATCTAACCCGCAGATTTGATAACATTTTGACGGTTTACTCGCAGAAGGAAAATAAAGGCAAGTTTGAAGATAAATAGAAGATTTCTGCGGAAGAAAAGGAAGGATCGAGAAAAATGGAAGATTCCCGATATACTCAAATCTCGCAAAATGGAAAGATCGAACCGTCAAGGCAAAAAGTATATAAACCAGAGGCGTAGGGCAGAAGAGGGGGACGAAATCCAGAGCTCTCATCTGAGACTTTCACAACTTTTCTAGATTTAGAATTTTCCGCACTTAGAAACTTGGGCTTTCTCTCGACAAGTTCGGTTTCTATGACTGGCGCTCAATTACTAGACGAACTCGCCCAGGCAGTTCGATCTCTTGTCCAGCTCTATCAACTGAACTACGTTCGACTTGATCCCCGAAAGGGGTACGTAGGCAGCCTTTCATAAGGTTCAGTCCGAAATCATTCAAACATTTTTTCCTATCTTTTTCCGTTTTTCGTTATCAAGCTGCGACTCGACTAGATCTAGGGTTTTATGTTTGTAACTCGCTGATGGCCCCTGCGGCCAAAGCCTTTGTAATTCCTTGTAATGATCGCAACGCTCTTACGCGAATCGGAAATAAGATCGACTTTCTTTATAAATTCGTTTTATTATGTTTTTCATATTTTCCGCATTTATTTGGTTACTTGTCGTTGGCTTTCGCANTAGATCTAGGGTTTTATGTTTGTAACTCGCTGATGGCCCCTGCGGCCAAAGCCTTTGTAATTCCTTGTAATGATCGCAACGCTCTTACGCGAATCGGAAATAAGATCGACTTTCTTTATAAATTCGTTTTATTATGTTTTTCATATTTTCCGCATTTATTTGGTTACTTGTCGTTGGCTTTCGCAGAGATCCGGTTCCTATGGAAAATTAGGATTTTCCTAAGTTTCCTTATTTAACGGAAATCGACAAGTGTGAATTTCGGTTCCCACACACTTGTAATGGCTAATGTGGCATGTGGCATCTGCAATGTTTATGCTCGCCAGTTTTTGGTGTTGAAATACCATTAGTTTATCTTTATTAGAATTAGAAGAAGAATCAAAGTGTGTTCTTGTATTTGATAATTTTAAGAACGTGTTTTATGAAGACTATATGTAATATGTAGTATAAACAGTTTCTTTAATAAATACTATAGTTTGTTTAGAATTATGAGAAGAAACTAAATATGTGGTAGATGCTTAAGAATATTCGGATGTGGATGTATGTGAAACTGAATTGTGGTAAGTCTTATATTAAGGTTTGTTCAACAAATTTGGTAAAATCATTATCAATAATTCGATATTTGTATGCAATAGGATTTATGATATCTCAGAACAAATTCTCTACATTAAATTTGTGTGTCAACTATAAATAGTATAGATAAGATTATTTAATGATAGAATATATAATGATATTATAAAATTACTATATACTGAATATTCCTTCTAAACCTTGATTATATATTGGGAAGTTTGCCAAATATGACTCAAAACTTGATTTTAAAAGCAAAATTAAACTAAAACTTGAATTAAATACAAAAGTAACCTAAAAGACTATTTAAATTACAACCAGTTTCTTGTGAACAAACAAAAAACCCAAAATTTTTTTACGTTTCTAACCCCCGCAATTATTCTGTTTAGACGACTTCTAAGCAAGTCGTCTGGACGGCTTAGTTGAAAGTCGTCTAGTATAGTTATTCTTAAAAGTAAAGTTTTTGTATAAAATATTTTGATAAGTGAAAAATTGAAATTATGTAATTAACATATGTTTTAAGAGAAATAAATTAAGATATAACAAAATTTAATTGTTGTCAACATAGATGAGTGAAAGTAGTGAGTCATGATATTTTTTTGTTTAGGTTTTGCCAACATATGTTGTAGTTTTGTATTTGTTTCTTAGGGTTATATTTTCGAAAGAATCAATGTTTTTTTTTGAAAAATTTGAAATTTACCTAAGTGTGTTTATTTCTGTGTATAGTAAACATTTTTTTAGTATAATCTACACTATTAAAATATAGTCATTCTTTTTATTTACTAATACAAGTTGTCATTTAAATATGGACTCTTTTTAGAGTGTTACAAATAATACAATCAATATAGTTAATTGAACCGCATTACTTAAATTAAACCGCTGATTATTTATGGGATATAGTATTGGACTTACTTTTGTTCTTAGGATAAATTATATGGTTTGATTTTTGGGATTAATATTAAGGAAAAACTCCAAAAAATATTGAATAAACATTCCCACCTTAATGAATCAAAAGACCAATTATTATTTTCAGGCCCAAATGTATTTAATATTTTTAACAAAAAAAATTTGTCTATTATTAATCATTTTATTTAAATCATGTACTTTAAAACATGTTAATGTATTTTTATTTTAAATAAGAATCACTTTGTTATGATAAATTTCAATGGTAACTTTTAAATAGTTTACTGTTTTATTTTTCTTAAATAATTTACTGATTTGAAAAAAATAAATGTAAAGCAAATCCAAAAATCAAATCTAAAAACTAAAATTCAAAACCAAAAGCTGAAATTGCAGGTTATATTTTTTGCTTTTGTTATTTACAAAATAAACTATTGAAATTTTTTTTTGTCATCTTTTCAGTTTTAAATTAAATGTTTGATTATTTGGGATTTGTTTATTGGTAATATCAGTTCAAACTAACTCAGCGGATCTAAAAATAAAAACCCAAACCAAAAGCTGAAAATCAAAAATAGAAACTTAAAAACTAAAAACCAAAAACCAAAATCTAACAATCTCCTTATACGGCAAACAACACAGCCAAAGTGATCATTTCAAACAAAAAGCGAGCTCCAGGCTATAATCCTTTTGGACCACTTAACAGGAACAAGTTGAAGGAGTTCGTTGACTGGTTGAAAACTGATCCGTAAGTTATTGCGTTTCCCATAATAGCTTGCTTTAGTCTACAAAACTGATTGCTTTTCAACATTTGGTGTATGCAGTGAGTATAACACACCTCTCGATGAAAAACCACGTACAACACCAACTAAGTGGTATCACACCCTCCGGACCTCTTTATCTTGGCTGCACGACTGTGTGAATCTTCTGACTATAATTACCACACGACTTACTATTAAGTCATCTGATATCTTCTTACTATAATTCTACGTAGACGACTAAACAGCTAACTTACCATTAAGTCGTCTGATAAGTCTTCTTTGTAGAAGATTTAATAGTCAATTTACCATTAAGTCGTCTGATAAGTCTTCTTTGTAGAAGACTTACCAGTAAGATCAGTGATAAGTCTTCTACGTATAATACTTACCAGACGAATTATGGTAAGTCGTCTGATATCTTCTGACTTGTATTATTTTAAATGCAGCATGTGGAGCTTCAGCTACTCTGATTTTAAAGAATCGGAGTATGATCACAATGGTTTAGGAAGAAGACTCCCTGGTGGGGCCTTTAATTATTATTTAGGCGCTATACCATCATTTTGCCAGTCGAACAAGATGTGGGAGGTGGATATTGATGATATCTATGCGCCAGTGAACTACAACGACTGTCATTGGATTGCTATGTGGATATCGATCCCTGAGAGACACATAGTCGTATGGGACAACATTATTCCACTATCTCCGACGAAGAACTCGTTGTGGTAATCGAGCTTTTTCTTTACATGATCCCTTATTTGCTTGTTGAGTGCCTTACCTCTGATGAACTGCGTGCTAAATACTCCTTGGAGCCATTCACATTTATACGTGAACCCAATATACCTCAGGACCGAGCTGGTCATTGTGGCGTCTACGCTCTAAACTACATTGAATGTCATGCTCTTGGGATGCCATCTAATCATAAAGACTTTGCTAATGCCAACGTGAAGGTTATTAGGTATAAGATGGCGGTGGACATATTTAAAAAGCTCACTGGCCAGCATGAGAAGGAAAACAAGGATAATTTTGAGAACATAGGTGCTTATGATGGGTGATAGATTAGGCTGATGTTTGTATGTTTGTATTTGAACTTGATTAGGCTGATGTTTTGGATGATGTTTGTATGTTTTGTTTGTTTGTTGTAACCTTTTATTTTGCACAGAAGATTTACAGTTAAGTCGTCTGGATTGTTGGACGATTTAACTGTAAGTCTGTGCAGTGAACTTTCGGAACCTCCTTAAATTTGGTAGTGCAAATTCATAGACTTAATTATTACTCGTCTGAGAAGTCTAACACAAATTCATAACACATACTCATAAAGCCTGGACGACTTAGTTGAAGACTTATAATTAACTCGTTTGGAAAGTCTTCCATCTGGAAGACTTTCCAGATGACTTAATTATAAGTCAACTGAGAAGTCTAAAACAAATTCATAACACATACTCATAAAGCCTAGACGACTTAGTTAAAGACTTATAATTAAGTCTTCTGGAAAGTCTTCCAGCTGGAAGACTTTCTAGATGACTTAATTATTGGTCGTGTGAGAAGTCTAACACAAATTCATAACACATACTCATGAAGCCTGGACGACTTAGTAGAAGACTTATAATTAAGTCGTCTGAGAAGTGTAACACAAATTCATAACACAAATTCTTAATACATAGATTCATAACACAAATACTTAATACATAAATTCATAACACAAATTCTTAATACATAGATTCATAACATAAATTCTTCTGGACGGCTTAACTAAAGGTCTTCTGGACGACTTAATTAAAGATCATTCTTTACATTGTGCTTTTATATGACCAGTTTCTCTGCATACTGAGAATTTATAAACCATGTGTTACTTCCGGGGTTTGCGTCCTCTCATCCGGGATAGCTCCAGCAAAGATTGCCATCTTGATTTCTTCTGTCTCTCCGGACCATGCTTTTCGGCCGGGAGGATCGCATGTGCGTTCCTCAACTTGTTGTCCAGCACAAAGATATATATTCTCTGAGTACCTGCAAAAAAATAATTTTTGAGTATACTGGATGTACAAGTGTGGAGATATGCACACTAGCATGTTATCCAGCAGCTATAGCATGAGAGCAAAGTAATTTCTCCACTTGATAGACACCATAATCACACTTTCCATTCTCCAAATCAACCACACAGTCTATTTCCACCTTTCACAAAGAATTTCCATCCATCAATTGGTTGAGCCCTCATCGTATCCGCTATCTCCGATCGAAGAGTAAGCAAGTATTCAACACCCCGACTATGATCTGTTAGGAGACTCAAAGTATCTTCTCTCCTTTTCCGAAACCATTTTCCCAGATTCTCCCTTATGAACTCCAACACGAACTGAATCGGAAATCCTCTAGCTCACTTCAGTGAGGAATTAATAGATTCAGCGATGTTTCTTGTTTTTATGTTGTACTTGTCCCCCTGACAATAAACCCTTGACCATAGGCTAACGCCAGCATTCTAAACATACGCTGCAAGGTCCGGGTTTGCACTCCGTATCTCAGCCATGTACCGGTCAAAATCTGAAACCGTATGAGCATAAGTAGCACCTTTCACCAAGTACAAGAGATGTTTTCTTTTATACTTTTTGACAATGTTATCTTAAAGGTGATAATAACATATTCCTCGAGTTACCGAAGGAAACATCTTATCACATGCACTTTTAATGGCTGTGCGCCGGTCGGAGACTATCACCAGAGGCTGCTCATCAGATACACAAGTAGCCAATTTTGTGAAAAACCATTCCCATGAAGGTTCATCTTCAGCATCTCCGATCCCAAAAACCAATGGAAATATCTGAAAATTCCCATCTCTTGCGGCTGCAACTAACAAAACACCTCCATACTTCCCACTTAGGTGAGTCCCATCCACCACTATGACCCTTCTCTGATACTTAAAACCTTTGATAGAAGCTCTAAAAGAGAGAAATAGATACTTAAATCTGATAGAATCAAGTTCTATAGCCGTGATAGAATCAAGATTTGCTAAGGAGATTTGCTCGAGATATGATGGCATACGCGAATATCCATCTTCTGTTGATCATCTCACCAATATTTGTGCATATAAAAGTGCTCTGTATGAAGTGGTGTAATCAAGCGTCATGCCAAATCTTTTCTTCATTGCATCAGTGATATGCTGCAGAGGCAACCCATCAAGGATTCCAACACGACCAATGAAAAGCCTTCCAACATACTTCGAGGTACATTGTCTCCGCTGAGCGATTTGGTCTCCCACTGAGCATGTATGTGTTTCCACATACTTTCTTACCCAAAACGTGTTTGTCCCATGTTTCACACTCTCGATGATCTTCCATCCACAACCACTAACCCGACATGTTGCCACAAGAAGATTTTTCGTTGATTTGTATATTTTGAATGAGAACTGACGTCTTCATGCTGTCAACCGCAGCTCTAAAAGCAGTGCATTCTTGCTAACAAAACTCTAGTAGACATAGATACTGCTACCATTCGATCTTCCTCCTTCAATAGCATTTGTCTTTTTGAAATCTTTGAAACACATATCATCATCTTCTTCCTCATCTTTAACCTTTCCATAAATATTGTAATCCTCACCATTCTCGTCCGCTTCGGCAAGAATAGAGATATCATCTTCCTCCTCCCCCATTATGATTTTCATCTCTAACCTAATCATCATCAACATTTTCAAAACATTCACCAGCTTTATCAGCTTCTTCCCTTTCCTCTGAAACAATTTCCACCTTGCTACGGCTTGATATACAAAGCCGTACTCCATGCGTTTTTGTTATCTCGAATAAGTTTCGAACTTGTCTATAACTTGTAACATGAATAGGAGGGATATCTGGATCCATCTGTTGAATCATTTCTGCTGGTAGTGAGTATGTTATCTCCACAGATTATGTGCTCATGTGCAGGTTAAAATCTTCTTAAGCCATTTTGAAACAAGTTCAGCATGTGGCGAACCTTCACTCAAAAGAAACATTCTCGCTCCTTTGAAATTATCAACCACAAAATCCCAACAACCATCTTTGAACAACCATTCTCCATACACTGCATGTAATTGACGCATCATCTACAAAAAGTCAAAATAAAATACATTAGTAAACATATAGAAAATGAAAGTTTACTAAACATTGACGCCGACGACTTACCAGTAAGTGGTCCAAACATGCCATTTTCTGCAGTTGACTTTTCAATGGGACGACTTAATTGTAAAGCGTCCAACTTTGTTTGTTAAAAAAAAAACTCTAGACGACTTACCATTAAATCGTCTAGGATAAACATGTTGGTTTTGTATTTGAACGACTTGTGTCAGATATTTGACTTTTCTTGGACGACTTACTAGTAAGTCGTATCTAGGAAAACAAAAATTTCAGTATTTAATTAAAACTAGACGACTTATCTATAAGTCGTCTCAGGTTAGTTTGCAATTCGAAAATAAAACTTAAATATTTTACTTTTCCCAGACGACTTACTTTAAAGTTGTCCAATTTGATGACTTACGAGAAAGTCGTCCGAGATAAGCAAGGTTTGACCAGAATCTCGGAAAAAAATCTGGACGACTTTGCTTATCTTGGAAGACTTTTAAGTAAGTCGTCCGACTGGACGACATCCGTGAAAAGTCGTATGGGAGAAGTAAATATGTAAGTTTTATTTTCCAATTGCAAAACTAATCTGATACTACTTAAAGATACTCTTCACTCCGAACCCCAGATCTGGTGTATAAATTTTTAAACCTTAACCACTAGGCTACGGTGCTTCCACAAGAGAAAATAATAAATTCTCATGATTTTTGAGTGTGTATAAAGAAGACTAGTATCATATGCCGAAGAAGGATACGCATTTATATCATTTACATTTTCTTTTGTTTACTCCAATTGTGGTTGTTCTCTTAGTAGTTAGAAGTAATAGTCTTAATTATCTTTAATGTAAGAGCAAATTGCATGTGAAATTTTGAAACTTTGATTGTAGACGATTTGAGATGACTGATGAAAGAGTGATAGAACATGAAAACAATTGTATTTATTTGTGCTAAGTTTGGCTTATTGTCCATTTGAAGTTGGATGTTATATTTCATCTAAATATAGTTTCCGCCGTAGTTATGTTGTTGGTTTACTATATATATTCACGTACCTTGATTTTCATGTAACCATTTTTTTGTTGCGAATCATATTTTTTGTCTATTAACGTGTTTTTTTTGTCAAATATGTTGTTATGTTTAGTAATTTTTGGTGTAATGTTATAGGAGATCCATTGAGGATGAAAGGATTTCCTGTGAACGTTATGCATTTATCTTATTAAAAAAATACAAATAAAAAATACCCCTAAAACTTACAATTTATTTACAAATCAATATTACTAAAATACTAAATAACCCTAACTTTAAATATTTTTGTATTTTATAATTATTACGTCATTTCTTAAAATAATTATAATTAACAAAGAATTTGACAACAAAATAAAATCAACACTATATTTATTTCGTAGGTTTCAACAATATCACAATAAACAAAGTATTCTAAAATTAAAATAAAATTAAAAGTATTGTGGCTAAAATCGTGCCTTTTATTTTTTTTGTATATTTTCCTATAAATAATATTTTAACGTAAATTCAATATTATAAATGTAAAATAGTATAAAATATATAGAAAATAGATTAAATAATAGTAAAATTAGATATTTAAATGAGATCATATGAAATAAAATATTTTTATAATTGGGCATAATGTAAAAATCAATTAAAATCCAAATAAAATAAAAGATATTTATAATTGGGCTTAAAATTTATTCAACAAATTATAGAATGACAAGTGTCAATTTTTACACTCCATAGAGAAAAAAAATCTACTTTATTAATAAAGATAATAAAAGAAATAAACACATTTAATAAAAAAAATTCCTTGATCATATTGAATACTTCTTGTTGAGATCAAGTTCCTAGATTGAATAATTTTTGTTGGAATGTTATAAAAGCATAGATTTGATATTTTTAAGAAATGATCGAACTTGAAAAACAAATCACATGAAAAATTTGTGCAATTTTGTTTTACTAAAATAGATAGAAAACAGAACTCATTCAAATGACTCTTTGTTGAATATATGAAAAAGTGAATTGTAATTATAAAATATTCAAGATTAAAAACTCGTGAATATGAAATGAGATGGAATAGAACTCCAGTTTGTATTTCATAAATTCTCAAATTAGATTCATTTGCATTCCAATTTTTAATTTCAATTCATTCATAATATTTTTAAATCGTCATGCCTGCTTCATAAGTTCACAGTATACGTTTTTGAAATCATCACAAGAAACAGAGCACTCTGTTTTGTTGAATCCTTAACCACAAACACAACATTGTTGCCTTCTGGTTTCTTTATTTCAGACAAAATACGACAGAGGAGTGATTAGGTGTACATACTATATATATATATATACTTAAGTAAGCCTGCATCAGTTTAGAGTGCAGTTTCTGCAGACTGTTCGGGCTTCTCTACTTGCTTCTTCAGAAACTCCAGCACAGAGAGACGCTGCGGCCATGTTATTAAAATTACATCTTCAGATAAATTTTCACTGGCATTCATTAAGTTTTGAGAAGCCAAAGAAAGGAAGTAGTGCAAAAATCTTACTCGTTGCTCGAGAGGAGAATCTTCAGAGTCAAGTTTCAAAGATTCCAGCAGTTTCATGCCTTCCCTGAAACCATCTATGGCTGCATCTTCATTTGTTAGAGTCCTGTCTATATCTGCAACTTTGGCTAAGGAAACTGCCACATCCAGAATCTACAAAAGATTGAAAATATAACAACCAAACTTAGTAAAGGTTTCTTTATTCACCAACGAGACTCTTATCAAACACATATCTTGCTACAGTTCCAACTTCTTTAGACAAGAAACCAAGTAAATGCCTCCAGAAACAGAGCTTATGATCTATAGTTAAAATGCAAGCGAATCTATAGTTTATGATCTACAAGTAACCCCTCACACATGCTATAATAACATGCTAGGATTACTAAAACACTGAGCCAAAACTGAACTAGTATTGAAGGCATATTCTTACTTGTGAAGGAGCATTTGGGTGATGCTTCATTGCATCACGTCTAACATTTAAAGCACGGATGTAATATGACCTTGCAGCTTGTAGATCTTCGTCATAATATTTAAGATCTCCTATTTTATTGAGTGAGACCGAAAGTGTATGTGTAATCTGAAAGTTCAGTAATAACCGTTAGAAAGTGGTAACAATTTGCAAATCAATGCATAAACAAAAACAATGTGCTAAAACCTCCAAATCATCTAAGGGCAGTTTCATAAGGAATTCAATACTCTCTTCGAAATGATTAACTGCAGAACTTGGGTCTCCCATTGCTCGGCTGCAGTAACCAGATAAAGTAAGTTAGTCACTGAACTTAAGTACCATATTCAAAAGCACCAAATCTTAGTAGTCCACAGAAACTCAAGAATCTAGAATGGATAAATGATAAAGATAAAGAAGTTGGGATAGCAAAAAAAAGTGAGACAATGAGCATACCTGCAGTCACCAAGCATACCAAGAACTGCACCAAGCTGTGAACACAGCTCTGGTGTGTTGCCTTCCCTCCCTAGTTGATCTCGAATGTCCTCGGTACACATTGCCAACCTTGATTTAGCACTTTCATAATTCTGAGCTTGAAATGCCTACGCAATACAAGTCAAATAAGAACTCAAGAGGAGAATCATATTGGTTAGGTTAACAAATTCTAGAGATAGAACTCACCCTCATAGCTTGTTGAACCAAGAAAGAACCTCTTTCCATGGAAACATCGGCGTAAATCACCTTTTTGTTATCATCCTCGACCTCTTCTTTATCTGTGCTATTCACAAGAGACCTCTTGATTCTGGCATGGCCTTCAATAAACTGATCAACCATCTTCTGAAGGTTTTCATCAGCTTCAACACTCTCAATGTCAGCACCGCATAGAGGACAGTCCTTAAACCGTGCTAAGCACACTCTGCATTTTTTTTTATTTTAAAAACAGTAAAGTTCAATAACCATCAATCACAAACCAGAAACGAAAAAGGGAAAAACTTTAACACTTGGGCTTACTTGCAGAAGACATGAGTACAAGGCACACATCTAGTGCTATCAAATAGAAGTGATTGACATAGCATACAGCTAAAAGGTCCAAGCTTGAACGTTTGGGAGTCATAACCAAACGGGCACTTGGCAGGCACTGTTGCAGAGTCTTCCTTATTCAATCGTCCTTCGTTTTCAGGACATCCTTTGCTCGTGATTTCGCCTTGTTTTGGAGCAAAGGCATTAGCTTTAGAGAAAGGGCAAGCAGAAGCAGTCGTCTCGCCTTGTTTTGCATCGTCGGGACGAGTAGATTTAGAGAAAGGGCAAGCGGAAGGTGTCGTGTCGGCCTGTTTTGGAGCAGAAGCATTGTCGGGACGAGCAGCTTTGGAGAAAGGGCAGACAGAAGTCGTCATTGGTGACAAATCCTACACCTCAAAAAAGAAAAATTTTCAATCCCAAATTAGCAAAACTGATTTTCTCTCCACAACAAATTGGAGCTATAGAGTTCAGAAAGAAGCTGAGAGAGAAGTGATGGATAAACCTGGAGTGGATTGAGATTTGATGCAGGTTTCCTTTAGCTGCAATCAATGATCGATGTGGATATAATTATAGCTTTTGTGTTCTCTCTCTGTTTCAGTCAGAAGAGGATATTTATTCTTGAAGAAAGGATCTGTGTGGATTGAATTAGTTTTTTTTTTTTTTTTTTAACAACCAAAAATAGCAGAAAGGAGACTTTTACCTCATTGATTACTTCCAATCATTATCCGGTCGGGCATTAATGGTTCCGACAAACAAAGGGAGTCGTGGTTATTGGTAAATTTAGGAAGGGTTGTGTCGCTGGTGGGTGTCTAAATTTGGTTTTACATCGGTTTAGTTAACCGATCAATACAACTGATTCTTCTCAATTATGTAACTGTATCTGCTACCAGAGTTGATTACAATGCGGGATTCATCGGTTTGAAAATGGGTTGTGTTCTTGAAAGAAGGTCGAAACTATTTGCTAACGAACAGACAACTATCAAAGATGTCAATGAGCCTTGAGAAAGTAACTGCTTCCTCTAGGGAGCTTTGTCACTGAAAACTCTTATGACTATGGTTACACCTTTTGAAGTCTCGAATCAAAAAGATCAAAACAAATCTTAGTGACTTTTTGTTTATATCAGCATGTCTCTGCTCTCCCTGTTCAAACATGAGACAGTGAATAGGTATGATGAATGTGTACATTTCTTGGGTTATACGAGATCAAGATAATTACAGGCTTAGGACTTCTCCTGTTCAAATTTAAAAACCGAGCAGAACAGTACAAGCTGAGGATACGACTCAGCATTGTTATGTCTTATGTGTGTTTCACAACAACCTCTCAATTTCAATTCCAATCAGATCATAATTCTTAAAACCTTCCTTTGGACTGCAGAAGCTTGTCTGCTTCGTTGGCAATACAATGCACCCATCGGAATCAGTACGTATCTCAAGACCACACTCATGGCATAAAGATTCAACATCCAACTCCTGAAAATTATAGTGAAAGTTAGCTTAGACATTTCAAGTTTACCAAGAGTTTATGAATATAAGCAAATACAAGGGAATCTTAGTCCAAATTGCATCTGTCTGTTACCTTCATCATCAGGTTCTGCGATAACCGCAAGAGAGGATATGGTTGAAGCTTGTAGCAAACATTGTTTATGCATTCCACAGCGAATGATCGCATCTTTTACCATTAAAACATTCAGAAAATAATCAATATACTAATACATGTATAAGCCATTTATACCCACCCATATATGAATCTATCTAATGATTTGTTTTCTTTACTATACCAGTAATATATTCTAGTCCACATTTCATTTAGATCATCTTTCTCGCACTTGTTCCAAGTTCCATTTCATAGTACATTAACCCAATACCCCCCCCCCCCCTTAAAATGCCACAAAAACCTTATATGAGAACTAGGACAGGGCTACATAAGTAAGTCCATACAAGCTCACCTCTCTAATATAGGGTTCACTTATGCAATACTGCAAGTATGTCGCTTCAGAAGCCGTTGTTCGTAGGAAATTCTTGTAATTACCATTCCTATACGATCTGCAAGAAAAAATGAGGAAATGTCATCATACTTCGTTTAATCTTCTTCTGAATGCTGTCGATATAAATAACTCAAAAGCAAAGGATTGAACAGTATAACCCTACCTTAGAAGGTTCCGTACAAAGCACATTTCCTTGGATTTGATTAAATTAGAAGTCAACTTGCGAAACCACAAAGACAATGGTTCCCCCTGCAGATAACAATCTTAATGTTTTTATGTAAATGAAAAGGTGTCATGCTAACAAATGAAAAAAGAGATAAAGGACAAGGAGAAACAACCATCACTCCACTACTGGTATTTAGATGAAGCAGAACATAGAGTGAACGAAACTCTGCTTCATTTTCATAGATGTGATCTGGTTTCCTATTTGCATCATAGATATTATACAAAGTGGTGAGAGTTTTTGCTAGCTGCTCCATGTTCAAGTGATGCATTGAGCTAATACTTGTACCACTACAACCCTGAAGCCTCTGGCGAGATATGACATGGAATTTAACCTGTATGAGAAGCCCCATTAGAGAGTCAGAATAATAACATCAACAGAGTAAACACACAAATGACTTTCAACAAAACTGGATGGAAGTAAATGCATTTAGAGAACTAGAAATGAGAAAATGAAAAGAAACAAGTAAAAAAAAACATACGATTTGCTCGTAAAGGTAGATCACTCTCTCGTTGGCTAAATTCTGGATGCTAAGATCTTGTCTAATAGACCGTGTCCTGTCGAAAATAAAATCATGAACCACTTCAAAGGGGTGCTCTCTTGAGTCCAGCAAACTTAGAAGGTATCTGAGGGTTTTTTCTAAAACCGGGAGTGGTCTTACATCCGATGCCTGAACATCAGCTGCTGAAAGAGTTCTGCAAAACTAGCAAGAACACACAAAGAGTATAACTAACTTGGAAAGGAAAAAAAGAGTGATGCTATACAAGGTAACTGGTATCTCCCAATACAAACTATTTATCCTGATCATTTTACAAAAGAAATTTAAGCCTCATCTTCTTTTTGTTGGTGGAATCAAGCAATGGCTGCTAATTCGCATCAATGCACATTATTGACGTGCCAAATATAGAAAAGCGAAAGCCTTAGCTTAAGGTGAAAATTTCCGATAGAGATATAGTCACTGTCTCTCATCCCAATCAGCCTTATACACATAAAAATCAAAACTTTCATATCTCAAAGCTCACCTTTTTGACAGCTAGATCTGTGGATGATTTAGTGGGGCTTCCATAAAGCCTCTCAAACACTGAGAGATCGCGCAAGCGTTCTCTTGTAATTCTTTCCCGCTCTGTTAATAAGGAAAAGGCAATTCATATATATTAACTGAAGCTATTTAATTATGGTGTAACTCATCCTCTTCGCATTTATGAAACGAGACATAAGATTAAGAAGAGACTATGAACACTTAAGAGTTTATAGTTGTCTTCCCTTTTCTTAAGAATTCACACTCAAGAGCCAGCCCATGAATATGATTATCTGCCCCCAAAAGTCATAGCTCAAGACTTAATGAACTAGACAACAATTTTTTCCAATTCAAGAAACTGACACTTAACCTAACTATATTTGACGGATGCAAAAAGATAAGCGGAAACAAGTGAATAAATTTAAAGTGATTTTGAATTGTCTAGGCTACAATAGATTACATGAACACGAGAAGATCCCAAGCTATACGATGTAGTAGCGAGTCCTAACAGATTCAAGGCATCTATACCTCTCGAAGGATCATGGATTCCTGAATTGTATAAACTAACGGACCTTTAGCTCTAAGATTATATGCATATTCAGGCGCAGGACCAATAGAGATTGATTGAGGTTGAATAATCTACCTGGACACATAGAAGAGCAGGTTCCGACGATGAAGGCCACGTCAGCACCCTTATTATTATTATTATTATCTGCTTCATTGTTTCGTTTGTGTGGTGGTAGATCGGATCTTCTCCGAAACGACTCATTAGCTCCGCCGCCGGATCCCGAAGAAGAAGAGCCGCGATTAGGTCGATTCATGGCTTAAGAGTTTGAGAGCACCGACGACCAATCCTCCCTCAGCGGCACATGTAGTTTCCCGAACGAGCGAGTCTTTCAAGATTCGAACCACCGAACTGTTTGCTGGAGTTAACGGAAGAGAACCGAATCAAATTATTTGTTTACTAATCCGGTTCGTTAGTTTCAGTAACCGAATCCAGAAGTAACAACACATTCAGAGTTGGTTTGGTTTAATAAGTCTAGTACCGGTTCAGACTTGGACTCAGTCAGTCACCCTACTGTATCTAAGGTCATTTCTAATGGTTAGCTTCATTTTCTGCTTCAAAAATGCACTTTATTGAAAATGAAGCAAAAAATGAAACATGTCTTCTCCAATAGTTTGTTTCATTTCTTTCTTATAAAAAAAATATTCCAAATATATTCTATATCTACTTTATTCCTTAACTTTAACTTATTCTTATCTTTTATCGAAATAAATTTAATATGTTAATATTATCTAATAAATTTCATAATTTTGACTATTCTTTTCATCTAATTGGATATTTATATTGAAAACTATTAGAATATTAATTTTTAAGAACTTTAACTCGTTTAAAAGTAATGGAAGATAAATAAGCTCATAGTTTACTTTTAAATTTTTTTATCAATCATTTAAATAAAAATGTATATAAGATGTCTTTTTTTAAAAAAAAAATATGATGTTCTGTGTTTGTTTATTCATATTATGTAATAAATTTCTTATATGATAATTCTGAAAGTATATTAAATAACAATTGTACTAAACTATTGTTAAACAAAATAATTGAGTATAATTAATAAAGGTGAAAAAGTAGAAGGTGTTATTACTAATTAATGATAAAGTGGGCAAAGAATCTAACACTATTAAAAGGCACTAATAAAGGCCTCTTAGTATGTCCACGTTGGATTTTATATTCAACCAATATTAGGCTTCAATTAGCCACGTCAACTTTGGTTATAGCATAATAAACCCGGGTTGGTTTTCTGACCGAAATTATAATCCAATTGTTTACTCTTGCGAATCCGGTTTGGTTTTTCCGGAGAAATCGAGAAAGTACATGTCGTCTCTCACCTTTTGAATTCCTGAGATTCAACTTCTTCTCTTTCGTTTTTCAAAGACCTCTAACCCACTCTCTGTTCTAATCAATACTTGCCTTCAATCAAATCAATTCTTCGCTTCCTCTCATTCAATGGATTCCTCATTTCACCTTCCTCGCCATTTTTCGTATTTATAGATCCCCCATCTTAGCTTATGCTTCGATTAAACTGAAAAACTCCTCTACTGTCTCTCACATTCATTCTGATGGAACCCAATGTCAAATCTTCAGTCCCCACCAGCGAGAAGAACAACAAGAAGATTGTCTCATCCTCCGCGACTGCTCAACGAAAGGGGAAGCCTTTTTCTTCCTCCGCGATTGTCTTCAAGCCTCACGGAAAGGCTGCTGTTTCATCTCCCACTCCGATGACAACAAAAGCTGCAACCGGTCTCCATACCCAGATAGCCGATGAAGTGATGTTCTTTAGAGATGTTTCACTCGGCTCATGTACCGTGAAACTCATCAACTCAATCTTCTGAATCCGTTTATGAGAGATGTTTTCGACTTCGCTTTAGTTTGTTGATTTTCATTCCATCTGTTCATGAATTCGTCTGTGTCTCATCAGATTGTGGGAGGCTCTCCCTTTCTCTTTGATCATCCCTCTACCAGCTATATGATTGTCCATTGTAATTGGTTTCTGTTTGAAGTTTTTCTTTGATCTTCGATTGTGATCTGACTTGAGCATTCTAATCGGTGGAACATCCTTTGTTAATTCCTATTTTGATTTTGGTCTCAGCTTGATTCTAAGAAGAGCCTATTTCAAAGGACGTATGTTGCTCAGGTAAGTACATGTCTCTTTCAGATGTTATCTATGTTCAAAGAAAGTATATCTTACATTTAGTGGATATTTCTCCCGAGTCCTGACTCATTGTTGATATCGAAGATAAAAAAAAGTGGAGAGATGATAGAGATATGATACTTTCTTCAAATACCTATGGCAAAGATTGGATTTCCTCCCAAAGAGTTCCTAGACAAAGAAGTTGATACGGACTTGGATGATGTTGGGGTGAACCCATATGCTTACTTTTGTTTTTAATTTCTTGGAAAGCCATTTCTTTCCATTTCCTCATCGCTATACTTGATTTTCCTTATGTCCCCTTTTCAGGTCAAGCTTGGAGAGCTAGAATCTGAAAACTTGTGGAGTTTAGGTCTCCTGCAACTGTTCTTACACAGGTGATATGAATTTTAGTCTAGGTCTCAGTCTTTAAGTCAGCTGTCACAATGAGCATCGAGAGAGTACTAATCATATTCACAACGCTGCAATGACTGTCAACAGTAGCGTCCTTAGTGTCTTATATGGCAAGTTGGCAACTTTTCCAAAGTTTATAAGTTTGATGTTGTGTTTGCAGGATTTTATAAAAGCTATGTTGGAGAAAGAGTACTTCAAACTTTAGCTTATAATAGAGTTGCTTGGTATGATTCTGTTATCTTTGTAGACAAAACAATGAGAATTAGTGAATAACTTCTTATAGGTTTTCTATTTCTATGTTTGATCTTTCCCTTCTGTTCTAATATGTCATGTACATTTAATTCAGATCAAAATATATGAAAAATGTATTTACTTCCTTTTGCTCAAGTTTTGTATGAAGTAAACAAAGAGAGAAAAATGTTCATCAAGAAAGAATTTACATTATAAAATTCAAGGGAAATCATAATATTTAGTACACTAATTTATGATTCCATATTATATACAACAATGTTCTGTAATGGCTGTGTGGCCAAAATACAATATTTAAAAAACCCACACAGACACATAGACCTCCTGTTTCAGTCTTCTTATGAACCCTTAATATTTGAAATAGAGTTTTAAAATCCTTAAATTAAGACACCACGATCCATGGTCAAGCTTTTACTTGATGTGCTCCTGAGTTACAGATTGCTTATGCATACCTCTTACTCTCTTTCTTAAGTTAACCAAGAAACAGAGTTCCAGAAGCATAAAGCACAGTTTCAGCTACAACAATAAACTAATGATAGACTCAGGTTTCAGAGAAACGGCAAAAGGTAAGAAATGGAACTGGTGGTTCATCTGCAGAGACAAGACGCACAGCTCAAGGACAAGACACATAAGAGATGTATCAACAAAAGATGTGACAGAGTTCCAGAAGCATAAAGCACAGTTTCAGCTGCAACAATAAACTAATGATAGACTCAGGTTTCAGAGAAACGACAAAAGGTAAGAAATGGAACTGGTGGTTCATCTGCAGAGACAAGACGCACAGCTCAAGGACAAGACACATAAGAGATGTATCAACAAAAGATGTGACAGAATTGCAGAGACGTAAATCACATCTTGGGTTGCAACTCAAAACAGTCAAAATCTAAGATTTAATATTTGGAGCAGAGGCAAAGGATCAATAATGATGGTGCAGAAAAAAAACAGGTGGCTGAGCTCAAGGAAAGAAATTTTAACTTGAGTTGGAATCATGCGTATCAAAATCTTTGATATAAGACTTATAAGTTTCCCATATAGATCAGACCAGGCCAGACGGAGATGCTCATATATGAGGATCGATTCGTCTGATCACCACTTGATTAGTTTTAGATGGGCGGCTGACAAAAAAAAAGACTTATAAGTTTCACACACAGTAATATGTATTCAATCAGCAAAACTGGTGAATGAGTTACACGGACAGAGGCATTGTTTAAGTAGCAATTAGAGAATTGAAAAGCTATGAACGAAATTCTGGAAAAATTCGCAAAAGGTAGTAGTTATATATATATATATATATATATAAATGGTGGTAGAGCTGCAAAGGCAAATGATTACTTGCGACGAAACTCTAAAATCGCATTAAAAATCATTATATTTTAAACGATTGAAGAAATTAAACAGTGTAAATTGTATAGACATCAATTCCACAAAATAAATAGAAAATTAATTATCCTTGCTTGGTATTAGTTTATTTTAATTATGTCAAAGTGAATATACAATCCAATTTATTGTAAATTAATGGGCATATGAATTTATAACCGAGAACCAAATCGAAATAGAATATACAACTTGAATTCGAAACTGAATAAATGTTCAAAAATAATCAAATTATCAATCTCTGGAAACAGAAAAAAAAATACTCAACCGGAATCGAATTGGAACATAACCAGAAATCACCAAATATTTTAACTTACCAAATATTTTAAAACATGGCTTACAAACTAAACTACCTCAAAAGCGAATAACGTAAAAAAATTATTTCCACGATGATTTAATTTAACCCCAGTTACCCGATAAAACCAAATTACCCCAATAGTTTATAGCCAAAATTTTTAACTTATTTGGATTACTTGATATTTCATCTAAAATAAAAAAATGATTTATTTACCAAAATATCCAAATTTATCCAAACAGCCAAGCCGAATCGAAACCAATATTTTATTAGATATAAGTCGATTCCTAAATTTTTTTGCCTAAACCGAACTGAGACCTAAACAAAATTTATGAATAACCTTACAACTAAGAGCATGATTATCCCGGGTTACTTAGAACATGTTTCTTATGAGAATATAAGATAATTTTGGTATTTGGAAAACTATAAACACAATCTTATAAAAATTTAGAGAAAAATCAAAATCAATTTACACACAACAGTTAAACACCCAAAATCAGCGTATCTCAACCTCCTTAATCAATATTATAGACGGTAAAATTTAAAGACCAACTATCCGCGCGGAAAACGACCTAGTATACTTAAAATATTCTTTTTACTAGGAAGAAATGAAGCAAACCATTGGAGAAGTTAAGCTTTGTTTTGAATATAGTGCATATTTTAAGTAGAAAATGAAGCTAACCACTAGAGATGCCCTAAGGACTAATTCATAACTTAAAAAGTTCAGGTTCAAAAATGAAGCAGTACTGTTCATTGCTTCATTTTGAAGCAAGAAATGAAGCACCATTGGAGCAAAAATTACTTCAAAATGAAGTAAAAAGTTAAAAATGAAACACCATTGGTGATGGTCTAAAGGAACTTAGGATTAACACCAAAGCTAACAGAGATGAAGTATATTAACACCCTGATTGACAAAACATTGACATAAGCATGCTATTTATTATCCAATCAATAGTTTAGGTCTGAGCATTTTACCCGGACCCGAAGACGCGACCCGAAACTGATCCGAAAAAAGCCGGTAGGGTAGGAACCGGCCCGATCAAATTACGCTATCGGGTTTTGTTGTAGGGGGGCCCGCGGATCTTGGACCCGACTCGGACCGAACCCGAAACCCGATGGGTACCCGAATTAATAATGTAAATTAAATAAAATGCATTGAGAGGGAGTCGAAGAAGGGTTGTTTCTATAGAGAGTAAGAGGGTCAACCACTAGGAGACAACGAGTTTTTGTTGTATCTTGCATAGTTTAATATGTATATATATATACACACATTTTAATATAATAAAAACACAAATTTTGAATATTTTCGGATATATAAATATTTTCAGATATTCTCTGTATATTTAGGTATTTTTTAGGTCGAACCCGAACCGAACCCCACCCGGAACCGACCCCACCCGGACCCGGCACGACCCAAACCGATCCGGAACCAAAAATTTAAAATTACCCTATCGGGTCCTAAACTCCTAGATCCGAAAGACCCGGACCCGAAATGACCCGACCCGAACCTGACCCCACTACCCGAATGCCCATGCCTACAATAGTTTTTAAAAACATTTAAAATATCATTTACAAAAATGTTAATGCTTTGCAAATGTTATTTGCTCAATGTTCTCATATGTATTTATAGTAGAACATTTACATGTAAAATATATAAAAGTTTTAAAAAATTATATCATTAATATATTATATTAAATAATATCAAATCTATGTTTATTTCCAAAAATTAAATTTATATTTTTAGAAATATTTTTGCAATTAAAATATTTTTAAACTAATATTTGACATTATAATGTAATTTATATAATTAAATATGACTGATTATTTTAATAACAACAAATAAAATAATATATATTATAAATTTGAATATATCTATATTATTTTAAATAAATAAGTTACATACCATATATTAATAAGAATATACGATTTCTGCGTCATACTATTTCAATAGCATATTGATATTGAAGGTGATTGGTTAGACTATAGATGTAGAAATTTACTGTAGAATTTAGATTGTAAATTTTTTTGATGTAGTTGTATTTAGAGATGACAATTATGGATCTGGACCGCGGGCCTAGCCCGTAAAGAACTTTCGCTAGACGGTATTGGGATGAGGTTTTCTAGGCCCGCAAATTTGCGAGCATTGCGGGATGGGTCTTTGCGGGACTGGATCTTTTGCAGGATGGGCCGAAACGGATCCCGCTAGAAGACGAACCCGCAGCGGTCCGGGACGGGACGGGACGGGACGGGAGAGCCCAATTGCCATCTCTAGTTGTATCTAATGTAACTGTAAAAATTAAATGAGAAAAAATATATTCTTACAACAATTCTACATCAGTATTTTTTTGCTTTAGAAAATATATATTCATACAACCACTTTTCGATTTTTTTGACTTTAACTTTAAAAACTACTTAAAGCATGATTGGTGATTTAAATGGTTGTAGATAAAAATTAAAGCTAAAGTCACTACTTACAATGTTTGACATCTTAATCAATACAGAGACATAATGTTATGCAGACAGAAGAAAATCAGAGCCGTTTGAGAAATGTAACATATTGGAAAGTGCTGTGAATGCTTTCTACAGCTCTTTTTCTTTCTACCGCCACTTAGTTTAACAATCATGCTTTAAAAAAATTATTTAAAGCTACAGCCCTAAAATTAAAATAGGAAACAAAATGGCTTTTTTTTTATAACACTGTTGAATTTGAAAAGTTGTAGATGATACAAAAAGGAAAAACAATAGTGATAGGATAAGATAAAATGTCATTAGACACCAAAACAAAAGTGTAAGCAGCCTCACCAAAATCCCTTATTGCTGGGCCTCCAAAGCTTTAGAAATCAGTTTTTCTAGGAATAATTTTTGGGTTCAACAACCAATAGAATTTCATTGTTTTATATTTAGTATCTTTTAAAAAAGGAAACAAAATATTATTCAGTTATATTATGTTTTTAAAATAAAAAAATAAAAGATAATAAAAATAATATTAGTTGCAAACAATTTTTTTTTAAAAATAATATTTTTAACACCGTAAGCAAAATACTAAACCCTAAACCCTAATCCTAAACCCTTGGGTAAACCCTAAACCCTTGGATAAATCTGTGATTTAAATATTTGGGATACTGACACAAAAACACTAAACCCTTAAGTAAACTCTAAACCCTTGGATTAATCATAAATCTTATGGTTTAAGATTAATCCAAGAGTTGAGGATTTATCCAATGGTTTAGGATTTAGGGTTTAGTGTTTTGTTGGGGGTAATAAAAATATTTATTTAAAAACGTTTTTTATTTATAACTACTATTTTATATATTTATTTTTATCTTTTAATTTTAAAAACATAATATAATTCGATAATATTTTGGTTCCTTTTTTAAAAGATACAAAATATAAAACAATGAAATCCTATTGGTTGCTTAGGAGATGAACCCAAGAATTTCTCTTTATCTAGAGCTTTATATTTAGTGCTGTGAAAATTATTAATAAAAATCTACAGCAATAAAATCTACAATTAAAGCAATAGAATCAACAGATACTATTCTAAAGCTAAAAAATAAAAATCACAACACTCGCCAATCACCCCCATAGTCAAGTATCTAGAAAAAATGGAAAAAGATGTGATCCGTTTTGGATTAATGTTCCTTTATTAAACTAGAATTTATATTTATGGATTTACGAAAATATTTAGCATTTCCATTTCTTAACTATTTCCTTAGCGCTCTATATGTAACATGATCTCATTTGTGAGACTCATCCACGCCAGAGAGATCATTGGCTGAATATCAGTTCTCTTTTTGGTGTTATTATTCTGATTTGCCTAAAGACATGACTACTACTCAACCTGAGGGATGTCTGGGTGAAAAGTTGGATGGTGTTCAAGCTGGTTTAAAGGATGTTTTAGATCGAATTTTGAGGGAAACGGAAATGGTTGCTGCAACTCAAATGGAAGTAGCTCAAGAAACGTCTACAGATTTTGTTGTGATCCCTATTAAAAGAAGCTACTGTGTCATTAAGAAGTTTGACGAGTTCAAGGATCAAGCAACAGAGATTCATGACTTAGGTATAGAGGGAGAAGTTGTTATTTTCAAGGTCCAGCCTCAAGTTTCTGAGAAACGACAGCCCAAACTTGTTTGCGAAAACCAACAAGTTTTGACTAATACTCCTCCAACTCATCTGGATTTCGATGAGGATGATTTCATTGTTTTTGAAGGGCGTGCTCTGGAGTGAACTCCTTGGGTTTATTTGGTCACCTTCCGAGTCCAGCCTTGAGGACAAGGCTGTTTTAGTTTTATGTTCCTTAGGATTTCTATATCGTTATGAGCTTAGAGCATCTCCGATGGTGCACCATTGGAGTCCTTATGAGTAGTTTATTAATTTTTTTTTTTTTTTTTTTTTATGTAATAGTTAAGGATTCCTAACTAAAATGTTAGTCCAATGGTGATACTTACTTAGGAGTCCTTACGAATAAAATAATAATAAAATTTAAAACATGTAAAAAAATTAATATTAAACATTTTTATTCAGAATTTGATTTAATCATATATTACATTTAAAGATCAAATACTTGTTATTCTTGGTTCCCATTTTTTTAAATAATTTCATAGTGTGTAGGTATGATTAAATATAAAATTACAATGATTATTTAAAACATGATTAAATATAAAAAGACAATAATTAGTTAAAACATGATTAAATACGAGTTGATCATCCCATTAAAAGTCATAGGTTTAAAAACATTTTCAGACAAGGGAACAACAACATAGAGGTCATCCAAGACAAAAGCAAGACAAACATGCATTATATAGGAAATGACAAGGAAGTTGAGGCACCATTCTTGCTGCTCAAGTAGTTGGTCAGTAAGTCCGTACACTCTTTCCTTTCCGGACATACACACAGCAATGGAGAAGTTTCTCCATCTCCAACCACATTGAAGACAAATAAGTCTCCTACGGTACTTCTGTTGTCAACACAAAACCTTCTCCAGCCTCTTCCGATGTAGAACATGCCACGTGCTTCATTGAATTACAAGCTGACTGACCATGACTTCCCCTCTTTGTTCACCAATTTTGCTTCTCGGCATTGATTGTTCAAAGCAGTACACTGCGTAGCCTCCAAAGGAAGATGCTGCAAACTAAAAAGGTAAAGACAGATAACAGATCACAAGTGTATATTCACGAAGATTTTAAATTCATACACATAAAGTAAACTACTCACAAGTTTGTCTTCAGAGAGATTTGACGGAGTAACCTCAGCCAAAAAACAATAGTCAAATGAGAAAGAAGGAGTGACCTCTACACCATCCGCAGCATCATCCCCTTGAGGAGGTGTATACTGAATCTCAGTAAAACTAGGACCGAAAGGCGTCACATGAAAGACCATGTCTCCTTCCTTTTTGAACACGACAATGTCACCGATGCGAAGGGAGTGTGCTTTGGCGAAGTCTTTCCAACCACCAGTGAGTCTTCTTCCTTCTTGTATAACTTCCCAAGTTTTGTGGGCTGCGTCCGATCGTAGTGTCTATACTCCTTGGTTCGGCTTGCTTTCTATGTGTTTTGAGTAAAAGGCAAGTGGTATTGTCACGCCACTGTAGAAACCAGGAAGCAAAGGCTTCAAGAAGTGAGGTTCATGCTGATTCGCCATCTGTAAACAAAATGGAAACAATGTTACATGTCAAAAATAATACAACCAAATCATTTGATTAAGAACAGTCATTTGATTAAGGACCAACAACGATAAACAACGAGATTGCAAATCTATCAAACAATCAAATTTTAAGAATTCGCCTTACGGATCAAACACACAACGAACAAGACACTTTAGTTGGTTTATTTCAAAACATTGTTAAACAATATCAGAGAAGTGACTCATTCATCAAGACAAGATTGACTAGAATTCACCTCTTATCAAACTAGCGCTTTAAGGAAATGCCTAAGGCTTTCTACTCATCGCCATGGCTCAAGAAGGACGAGTCTTTTATAACCAAGCTCATACCAATTAATTATCATACATAAAAACGTAATAGAAACCCATTTCAATAACAATTAATCCATAATTGTAAAACTGGAAACCATAATTTGATCAATTAGCAAATGATCATAGCTAAAAAGACAAACTTCCACAATCAATTTCGTAACCCCAAAATCGTTTAAAAACGTGATTCGGACATCAAACCGGTTTCGACTCAAACCGATTTCATTTCAACCCCTAACTACAAAATTACTTTTCAAACTCGAAGGTAAAACACAAATCCGAACCGTAGAGGCGTAGATATCAACATGCAACCTAATAGAAATCACGAAATCGACGAGATTAGGGATCGATTTACCTTCGATACACAGAGATTTGAGATCGCCTTTTTTCTGCTTTCGATCGAATGGTTTTTTTTTTCTTTTGCTTCGTACAAAATGAATTTTTTTTCGCCCCAGACGAAACACAAAAGCAGCCGATAGGCTGAAAATCGGCCACGTCTTCCAAGGATCAAATCCTTCAATCTCTTATTAACGGATCAGTCTTTAGATTTATTAGCATAAATATCATCTACTCTATTAAAATAGAGCCATTCTTTTTATCTACTGATACAAGTTGTCATTTAAATTTAGACTCTTTCTAGAATGTTACAAATAATATAAGTTATATAATTGATTGAACCGTATTACTTAAATTAAACCAACAAAATTAATGTAAAAAGACGACATTAATGTAAACTACCTTCAAAATACGGTAGATATCTATGTGTATACCAAAAACACATATTTTCTCCTACAAATATGGAATGTTCTAAAAGAATATATATCATCAAAATATGGAATATGTAAGTCTACTAATTATACTTAAATTAAACGAGTGGTTATTTATAAAATATAGTTTTGGGCTTACATTTATTTTTTGAACAAATTATATAGTTTGGTTTTTGCGCTTACTATTAAGAAAAAACTCCAAAAACATTGAATAAACTTTTCACCATAAAAGATCAAAAAATTAATTATTATTTTCAGACCCAAAAGGTATTTAATATTTTTAACTAAACAAAATTATCCATTATTAATCATTTATTTAAATCATGTACTTTAAAACATGTTAATATATTTTTTATTTTAAATAACAATCACTTTGTTTTGATAAATTTCAATGGTAACTTTTAAATAATTTATTGTTTTATTTTTCTTAAATAATTTACTGATTAAAAAAAATGTAAAGCAAAACCAAAAACCAAATCTAAAAACTAAAATCCAAAACCAAAAGCTGAAAACACATATTATATTTTTTTGCTTTGTTTATTTACAAAATAAAATATTTCAATTTTTTTTTAAATTTGTTTTCATCTTTTCAGTTTTAAATTAGATGTTCGATTATTTGAGATTTGTTTGTTGGTAATATTTGTTCAAACTAACTCAGCGGGTTTAAAAATTAAAAACCCAAACCAAAAACTGAAAATGAAAAGTAGAAACTTAAAAACTAAAAACCCAAATCCAAAATCTAAAAATAAAAACCGAAACTAAAAACTAATGAAAAACAATCATCACCACAAATTTTGGTGAACTGATTTTATATCAAAATATTATTTAAATTATGACAAAACCCAATTATATAAATTTTTAATCATAAAAAATTTCCGCGCTTTTAAGCGCGAGTCAAAATCTAGTTATTATATTAAAACAAACATATGTATTAGCGCTAAGGATTCGGGATGATCCCCCGATGCGTATGCTCTTAGCTTATTAGAGTGCTTTCTTTTATGATTTAGTTGAAAGATGAGATCTTGGTTGTGAGACTCATTCAAGGTTAGAGAGAGTTCTGGAGGGATATTGGTAAAGTTTTTTCAAAGCTTTGCACCAATGATCAAATTCAAAACCCAATCTAAGGTTGTCATTCGTAACTTTATTATATTATTGAGATTTGAGATCAAGTGACAAATCGACCGGACATGAGTTTTAAAATCCATCCTCACACATACAAATCTTCCACAAATTTGTAGCATCACAACACAATCAACAACCTCTCAAGTCTCAGGCTTGAAACTACTGAGAGCATTTCCCCAAGTATGCTTTCCAGCCTTCAACACGATACTCGTGAGCCGTCTCTGCTGGACTTTCCGCCTTTATGATTCCCCTTCCCACAATAATTATATCACTTCCCCTCTCAGTAATCACCTGAAACAAGACAGCAAGAGCAAACAACGTTATATTCCCGAGATCACCCGCCTAAGGTATTAACTCTGAATGTAAAGGTTGTGGGGAGAGACTCACAGAGTGTGGAGTGTTATACTGTTGACCAAGTGCATCACCGCCTTTCACCATTTGAACACCAGGCGTTGCATGAATCATAGACGGATATACATACCCGCATTTCCAAGACGCCGGATTAACCGAGATGAATCCCATCACGAAATCTGAATGAGCCTCTGCGATCTTCACGGCTGCTGCAGTGTAGTCTCCTGTAGCAAGGTTACCAGCAGAGCTCATCTCAGCTAGTAAAAGAAGACCCTTACCACGAGGCAAACCCTGAAACCGCAGAACGCCCTCAAGATGTTAGTAAAAATGAAATAATCAAATGAGAATCAAGTAAGAAATGAATACACATATACCTTCAACTTCAGGCCATCCACGATTCCTGGTCCTGATATTATGTGAGCGTTTATAATATCAGCCCACTCTAATATTTTAAAGACGCCTCTGCAATCAAATCACAGCAGATAAGCTTTATCAAAATATCAATGAAGAACAACAAGTAACTTAACGTAGAAAACTTACCCTTCATACTGCATAGTGACGGTGTTACCAATGTCTGCAAACTTGCGATCCTCAAATATGAGAAACTTGTGCTTGTCTGCGATCTGAAGTAACATCAACAGTGGATTAATGAGCATCGAAAAAGGGTTACATCTTAGTGAATCAAGAACAATTGGATGATCTAAGGGGGACTAAAGGACATCACTATACACATGATTCATGTTTCGATCGTACAGACATACAAGATTCTTTGTGTAACCAGACCATTCAAACAATCAAGATGTAAGTAAATATTACCGCACGGAGTTTAGCGCCAAATTCAGGGGTGAAATCAGGCAGAATGTCAACATGAGTCTTCAACATACATATCTCAGGTCCCACCTTCATAAACATTTCAAAGATCACCAACACATAAACCATATGACTGGTCCAAAAGACAAAAAAGATCCAATTACCTTGTCAGCAATGTCAAGCAACTCAGCAGCAGTACCAACATCAGCAGCTAAACAAAGATTAGTTTGCTTCTTCAACATAACCTCAAACAGCTTCTTCCCCATCGGATTCCTACAAAGCTCCGACCTTTCCTTAAACCCCAAAACCCTAGCCTCAACCTTCACCTTCTCCTTTTCCAAACTCGGAACACTAACCCTACGATTCTCCTCCAAAAACCTAATCAAATTCGCCTCCACCTCCTCCTCAACCTTCCCCTTCTCCCTCAAAACCCTAACCATCTCCGTCAACTTAATCATCGAATGCAACCTAATCCCATTCTCCTCCAGATTCTCCCTCCCACCCTGCTCCCTATCAATCAACACCACCGCGTCACTAACCCTAAGCCCAACGGCCCTTAGAGGCGCCGCCGTCTCCAACACAGAGCCACCACTCGTCACCAGATCCTCGATTATGAGGCAAGTTTGATCCTTTTCGAAGACGCCTTCGATGGCTTTGGAGGTGCCGTAGTCTTTGATCTCCTTGCGGCGCATGAGCATGGGGATGGAGTTGGAGACGGAGACGACGGTGGCGATGGGGAGGGCGGTGTAGGGGACGCCGCAGACGACGTCGAAGGAGGTGGAGGGAGGGAGGGAGGAGATTAGGGTTTGGGAGATTTGGGTGAGGAGGGAAGGGTAGGAGACGATGAGGCGGAGGTCGATGTAGACGGGGGAGTAGATTCCGGATTTGAGCTTGAAGTTTCCGAATTTGACGGCGCCGATCTCGTGGAGCTCGAGGATTAGGGTTTCCATGGCTGACATTTTCGGATTCGTCTGAGGTTTTGAGAAGGGACTCAGCAGTGACTGCACACTGGAGAGTGAGCGAGCTATTTATACTTTAGGTTTTGTTTATGGGACATTTAACCACAAATTCCAAAAATAAATATAACCAAAAAACATATTTTAGAAAACTAATCTATTTCTCTACATTTTGCCTTTTCAAAAAGAGAAATTATTCTCTAAAATGTTATTTCTTTCTTTAGATATAGATGAATGACATATATTCTTTTAATATGATAAAACTAGTAATTAAAATAATAAACAAAAATGTGTTGGAAAAAAACTTTATCTACTGATAATAACAATCCTCATTAATTCCAAATGTTGTGAATCTTCATTATATTGAAAGGTTGTATCTTTTTTAATATTTTAACTTTATTTTGAAACAATGTATCCATTAAAAAGTAAGTTAATTTGAAAGAATGTGTCTATTCCTAATTTTTAATATTTTAATAGTTTTGAAACAATGTGTCTGTTCAAAAATTAGTTAATTTGAAAAATGTGTTTGTTCAAAGATATATATATATATATATATATATATATATATATATTTTCTTAAAGGAGGTACAATGTGTCTGTTCAAAAGTTAGTTAATTTGAAAAATGTGTTTGTTCAAAGATATATATATATATATATATATATTTTTTTTTTCTTAAATGAGGTATCTATTCGAATTATATATATTGTAAGAGTAATTTTGTGTTTTCATTTTTAATATTTTAAATTTGTTTTAAAACAATGCGTCCGTTCAAAAGTTAGTTGATTTGAAAGAATATATTTATTCAATAATTCAAACATATGTGCCTTTTCATTATAGTTTTATTCATAACTGTTTATTATATTTTTTATTCATAATTGTTCATGGTATCTGTGAGGGGTAAAACTCACTTCCTAGTTTAGGTTAGGTATAGATTGGGAAAAGATAATCGTAGGCTGAATCCTGTTGGAACTTGTATGAATGAATACGTTGCTTATATTGATTTTTGGTAATAAAAGAGTTTACAAAGATGATCTTCCCGATCTGAATAGAAAGAACAATGATTTATAGAGAATGACTAAGAACAAAGTGTATTGGAGTCTCTTTGTCTCGAATGAGTCGAATCCCCTTTCTCTGATCTCTTCTCTTCTTTATATAGCACTAGGTCACGTCCAACTTCTTCCGGCGAAGCCTCCATGATTATCTCCGTGAGTTGCGGGATTTGCAACAGCTTCCTCTTGACTAAGTCTTGCACGTTTCCCCGGAGCTGTTTCTCGCTAGCTGTTTTGAAAACGAGGTCC
>CAKOAT010243821.1:0-36506 GCA_932364175.1 Eruca vesicaria subsp. sativa | reverse complement strand
CGATCTCTCGAGTTTTATAAAACGATCTCTCGAGTTCTATAAAACGATCTCTCGAGTTTTATAAAACGATCTCTCGAGTTTTATAAAACGATCTCTTGAGTTTTATAAAATGATTCTCGAGATTCATAAAACTGTTGCGTTTACGTGTTTGCGGGGAATTTTGGCTATTGATTCCGTCGTACCGATTTTGACCCCAACAAGCCTGTTGGTTCACGCTTATCGATCGACACCCTCCAAGCGGAATCGACCGATAAGGCACACCATACATCGATCGATAAGGCACACCATACATCGATCGACAAAGCCTCGCTGGGAGCAGGTAAGTTTTCTGTTAACACATATGCTATTCAGGAAGTAGTCCAAATTGAACCAATAGGTAAAATAAGCAATGCAATTAGCCAAAATAACAACAAACATGGGACAAAAATCCCTGTTACAATCCATTCCACCTTGAAAAAAGGTGAAGAAATAATATTGCCTTTGCAAAACTACAAAACCCATGTTCCCCCGAAATCGATCGATACGGCTCACAACGCATCGACCGATACTGCCCACCCGAAATCGCTCGACATGGCTCACACCGCGTCGACCGATACTACCCACCCGAAATCGATCGACATGGCTCACACCGCGTCGACCGATATTTCCCACCCGAAATCGATCAACACGGTACATCCCGTGTTGACTGATACTGTTATCCTGAAATCGATCGACACTGCTAATCGCGCGTCGACCGATACTGTTCTTCCAAAATCGACCGACACTGTTTGCGGACAAGAAGAAAATTTTGACTCCGAGCTGAAACTTGAGTACATCCCTATTATAAGTCAGCGTCTCTTTCATGGTTATCATGACGAGCAACCAATAGTTCATACTGATATGTTTGAAGACCTAATCTGGTATATCTTTGATGAAGTCCCTGAAGACTACCACTTCTGCAAACTCTTTCCATTCACTCTTTCTGGAGAAGCAAGACGTTGGTTCAAAGAGTTGTCACCAGAGTCCCTCAAAACATGGATTGATATCGCGGAGGCCTTCTTCAACAGATTTCTCTATGACACTCAAGAAAATCTAAAGATGGAGTTAACGACCAGATATGTACTGGAGGATGATACTGGTGATATGACGTCTACATCGGTTGACACCATAACTTCTACATCGGCTGATGCCACGATATTTCTATCGAACGATATCGTTCACCCGTCATCGATCGATAGCATGATTTCATCATCGGCCAACACTGATCACCGAGACATTGTTCATCATGGTACTGTTCATCCGACGACCGACACCACTTGTGTGGAGGCAGAAAAGGTTGACGAGCTTATACTTAAGATCGATAAGAAAGGTATCTTGCGAGACAAAGGAGGTCGTCCTTACAACTTTAAAGGACAATTGATTAATTAATGGAGAAGAAGCACTAATTCCTAATGTGATTTCTTTTCCAGATATGGACACCTTTGATCTAAGTAGCCAGTGGTATGATTGGGGAAGCGAGGACCCTTTCCAAGGTCTTCCTTATGAGGATCCCAGAGATCTTATCAAGAGAGTTGAAGGGGTAGCCTCAGCAACCAAACATAAAGTAATATCTGCAGACCACATTCTCTGCAAGATCTTCCCCTATTCACTATCCAGAGAGGCGTTTAGCTGGTTCAGTCAGCTGCAGCCAAAATCTTAAACCAGCTGGGAGGACATCAAAACTATCTTCCTCAACAAATTTCTCTATCAAGGTGCAGCAGAGCAACAAAAGAAGCTTGACGAGATGACTAAAGCTAGTGAGGAGGAATTTAGATCTCGATTCGGTCATGAGAGGATGATTGTCTACATTGAGCCAAAGAAAGAATCTGAAACCACTAGCACCCACATCAACAAGTTAGACATTCAGGTTCAACTTGCAGATGAGGGTACGCAGAGGGGTGAACTGAACAGAAAATATCTGGTCAACCATAGTTTGTTTGAGGAGGATGAACAAGATGAGTCTGGAGAACTGAGCAGAGTAGAAGAAGCTGATATTAAGATCTGACCACCTCATCGATCGACACCAGCATCTCAGAATCGATCGATAAAGACTTTTGTCATCGAACGATACCACTTGAAATCCTTAAAAGTTTGAATTTTCCTCAGGACACTGCAGACTCGACACAGACGAGCACTGAAGTATCAAGTTCTTCTCCTTCCTTGGATGTAAACATAGAGAATGGAGAGGATCTTGGAGATTTTGATTCAAGTAAATAAGTTACTATAGAAGAATTCTTGGAGCTGAAGGAATGGCTTGAGGATATAGATCAGAATTTGGAGCAAAAGCTTGATTACAAACAGAATGCTAAGAGGAAAGATGGAGAGACTTCATCAAAGGCTAGCATCGATCGACACCAACCTAATGAGATCGATCGACACCCTCCCTGCATCATCGATATACATCCACCTTACGACATCGATCGACAGTCGCCATACATCATCGATCTACATACATTCGACTGCATCGACCGACACCCAGCCGATTGTATCGATCGACAACCATTGTTAGATGAACTGCCAGGATACATAGTCAAGCTGGAACCAGTTGAGGAGATAGTGCATAATACTGAAGCCTCGCACATTACTGTCCATAAACATCAGAGACCACCGATTTGGACAGAAGAAGCTGATGGGTTTCACAAAAGAGTGAAAAGGATACATGATCATGTTAAGATTATGGTTCCAAATGCGGTGTTTGAAGCTAAATCTCCTATCCCACCAGATAAAAGTATGGAGTTAAGTTCCTATAGTTGAGTATTAGATGATCATCAGCTCGTAAAACTTTCATAGAGAGGGTTGAGATTTAGAGATGAAGTCGATAAAGCCCAAGCAGACGAGAAATCGATCGACACTGACCAGACACCCTCGATCGACGTGATCATTCCACAATCGATCGACACTACCATGGTACAACGATCGACACCATACGCGAATCAGAGCAGAATGAGTATGAAGTGTGTGAAAATATTTTTGATGGAGATACCACCACGCATTCAGACAAGTCTGGGGGAAAGAAGCGGATGAATTGGAAGAAGAGAAAAAGAATCAATGGAGGTTCTCAGTTATCATTGATTTTTCACTTCTCAGATGATGTCAGGAAATCCAAAGTGAGATTACACAAGTCTGTGAGAAAGAAGAGGAGAAATTGGAAGAAGCGGAAACGAACCAAAGGAGGTTCTCAATTACCATGGACTCGTTACTTTTCAGATAGAATTAGACAATCAAGAGTGCACAGTAGATGTTTCTCACATCCATATGAAAAGCTTAAAGCACTCCTTGTTGCTGAGATGATAGACAGAGGATAAAAGTCTATGGAGGAGGCTTTCACACAAGAATGATAAAGCTTCAAATAGTAGATATTGAGACTTGAATTGGAGCAAGTTCTCGTTCTCATCCGGACTGAATCAGATCTCCAGAAGTCAAGCTAATGACTAAAAATAAGCGCTGAGTGGGAGGCAAACCACTGTTAGTGTTGTATTTATATCAGTTAAAAGGAAAAGATAAAGAGGAAGATGAGTTCAGCGCCAGCTATCGAAAGACAACCGGCCGGTGTCACTCGACAGATCATCATAAGTATTGATCACCACTTAACTGTGTTGATCGATACTCACATCAAAGCAGGTATACAGTCTTTCTTTGTTAAATATTTCCCTTATGGTTTTTTGTCCCACCAATCTTAGGCTGTATAACATTGGTCATAATGTTATTTAAGTCTGGGGGAGATTCTACTAATATTGTGTGTTTAATTGGATATTTAGAAAAGCAGACTTGAGTAGATAATTACCATGATAATCGACCGACGAGAAACAGTCGATTTCGATCGACAGTACATCACTTACATCGATCGATGGTAATTCTTTTTCATCGATCGATACTTAATCCAGTCAGGTATATCGTTCTTACTTGTTAAATTTCGTAATTCTGCTTTTTTGATTTTCATCTTACCACCGACTGTGTTACACTAGGGACAGTGTAATTTAAGTCTGGGGGGATTACTAACGTTTATCTACTTTATGAGTCTTATTTATAACATTTTCAAAAAGTTTTTATTGAGTCAAGAAGGGGATGATGATCTATTTCGATTTATTACTTGTCATCTAACCACTCTTTAGACCAGTCTTAGATTTACTGATTGCAGAAGTTCTAGAGATACTAAGTGGATCAACCTGTCAACTATGTTTGCACTTTCTGAGAATGTTTGAATGAACCAAAGCTGACCTCCAACCTAATATTGACTTGATTTGCTTGTCTTGGGGCTTGGTATACAAGGGATCGGAATCCTCCTGCAAGTCTGAAAGGTATAAGTATGTAAATTTTTGGTTTCCTTCTCTCCTTCCTTTGGCATTCCATAAAAAAGAAAAGATTGAAATGATTTCCTAAGAGGCAGAGAGAGAGGTAAATTACCCATGATCCCACTATTTTAATTCAAAGGAATGAGCACACATTATGGAAGCGAGGGAGAGGTAAATTACCCATGACCCCACTATTCGCCTACACTTTGTCAAGAAAGACTACAAATAGTAGAAAGATCAATAAGATGAACATTTGTTGTTCATTGGGATTGATATACAAGAAAAAGAAAATTTTGGGATTCAGAGAAGGGAGATATAGGGAGAAAAGAAACTAGAATAAGACTGCCTATTTACTCAGAAACTTGCTTGAGTTGAATCCATGTATTCTTTGATTGATATTCCCAGGGTAAAGACTGCACTTTTATTTTATGTAAGAAATGAGGTTAGTAGAGGGGATTGTCGGACAGTATCTGTTGAGTTGTTGACTAGGTGAATTTGGTTGCTATACAAGGATATTGTATAAGGTGCTTCTAAGGTTCGGATGTTTATGATTTGGTTTGCACTACTAGAGAGATGGTGACTGATTTTTTAAAATCTTTTGAGTACCCGCTGTTTTCAAACCTCTTTCAGAGAGACTGCCTGTTTGTTTTGCTTGAGGACAAGCAAAAGGGTAAGTCTTGGGGAGTTGATCGACCATGGATTTTACCAATTTTTAGCCATGGTCTATAGGTTTTTTTATGTATATTTACTACAATATAGAGTGTATTTAGAGTATTTACAGGTTCAGGTACGTTCTGGAGAAATATGGTGATTTTGGTGTCTTTTGGAGCCTTTAAGTGCAGAACTGTGCAGACGCGTCAGATGTTTATATTTGGATGGAGACCTTCCCATGGTGAGATTGAGCCCATCATTTAACACTAGATAGAGCTTTGAGTTAGATTTCCAATGCCACCGGTTTGAGGTCAATCCAACGGTTAGATCAAAAGTTATGCCCGTTTTACTGAAGAGTGGTTAGTCTGCCTCGCGAGAGAAGGCTGTCGAGAAGAGGAATGTATATCAATCGATGGGAAAGCCTTCATATCGGTCAATATGAATGCCAGAACATGGGCTGATTATATTTCATAACCGACTGAAGCCCACAAGTTACCAAAATACCCTTGACGACCAGAAACCCTATTTATGTTATTTGCAAGCCATTGTTGACGGCTACGCTTTACACATTAAGTTTTCTTTTCATCTATTGTTTCTCTTAGTTAGGAGAGAAGAGAGTAACTCCTATCATAGTCCTCCTGGAACTTCCTTGGTTTTTATATCTATTCTATTTCAGTTTTATATCTATTCATCTATGATTTCTATGACAAACTTCATGTCTGAATAGATACACCTGTTGGATTTAGGGTTCAGATAGGTTGTGGGATTTTCCCCAACTATAGATTTCTAAGTTGTGATATTCATTGTTAAGATGTTCTTAATGCTTGTTTCTAGAGTCATGAACTAGAACCATGAATTGGAATAGCTTAATTTATTAATCTTCATCCTGATATCATTATGTACAAGCTAAGATCCTCTAGGGATAAGCGATAGCCGGTCTATGATCTTGGTGGGCATTATTTCATACTCGATCTGAAGCTATATCGATCGATACTTCTATAGAGTAATCGATCGACGACAAGTATATATCGATCGATGTAACGACAGTGATATCGATCGATATTGTCGGCATCAGATCAATGGACGAGTCTTGGCTGCGAAAGCTGATAGATTTATCTAAGAGTTGAAGCTCTTTAATATCATGCATGCAACTTGTTAGGCATCTATAGCATTATAATCCTGATTACCTGAATAGAAACCCTAGATCTAGCAACCATCCTTCCATCCAACAAATCCTTGCCAAGCTGAACAATTACCTTGTTCATCTTGTTTACTGCTTTCAAGTTTATTATATTTATTAGCCTAGCTTAATCATATAACCATTAGATCTATTAGGTTCCTTAGCTCCTTGTGGATTCGATCCCTAAGTACTACAATTGAACCTCTTATTTGAGAGAGCAATTCACTCCTTAGGGTTAAATATTTGAGTGATATCATTATTCTGGAAAGACTTAAACTCCACCTAACTTGAACCTAATGTTGACTTAAATCTTCTTGTTATGGGCGTTAGATTAGGGAAACGAGATTACACTCGGAACATCTTAATTCTTTCTATCCATCTTGTTGATCCTGAGTGGCTAGCTCATCTTTTAGCTAGTTCTTAAGTTTGAACCTTAAAACCTTTGTTTTACCCTCATGCATTTTGTTCTTAAGTTTCATATGTGCAGATATGTGCAAAAAGGCCGGAGAGGAAAGGATCAACACTGCTCTCACTCGTTTTTCTTACAGACTACGATTCAGAGCAAAGACGTACATGATCGGACAAGGAGAGAGCAGTCAGTAGGGGTGATATGACAAGAAGAGAGCAGTTCGTAGAGTGATCCAAGCAGAAAATATCAAATGGTGAAAGAAGTGCTAAAGTCAGAACCACCAGGGGCACAATAGATGTAATTACCTCCTTCTCGTCATCATCATCATCAGAACTCATCATGTCTTCTTCAAAAAAAAAAAAAAAAAAAAAATCTCAGTATTATTTATGTCCTAAGAGTTCTAAAAGATGATGAGAAGGAGAAGAACCGAAACATTGCCCCTGCTCGACCAGAGAAGCAAAGAACTTAAGTGGGAATGAAACATTGTGTAAAAGGAGTGATCTGAAGGGAAGAGAGCAACTTGTCAAAGAAAAGAGGAACAAGGAGAGATTTGCTCTACAGAAAAAACGAGTGAGGGTTCGTGGAGATCAATGGACCCATTCTCTCTGGCAATTTTGTGTGATATCCTGCATCCTCTACAAAGACATGGTAAACCCTAAACACTTTTTAACTCCACTTTAGACACTGAAAAAGCATGTCTCACACCTAGACCGTTTACCCTGAATAATGCCTATGACAAGAAGCTCACATTAATCTTAAATGAATAAAAGGAGTTTTTGTCTGGAAGGTTTGACTTTTACAGGTGTGAGATATATAGAATGGAGCCGATTTGAACAGCAGCAGTGGGGTTCTGGTAAGGGTGTGTCGTCCTAGTATGTCTGCTTATATAGTTCAGAAATTTGTGGTTAAAGTATGGTTGCTGAAATGAGAGAGTTCCCACACTTTCAAACCTTTCCCACTGATCTGGAACTTGATATTGTTTGAGGACAAACAAGGGTCCAAGTCTGGGGGAATTGATATGTTGTGTTTTTGACATATTACACACATACTTTGCATATCATATTTGTGCTTTCCTGGAGTATTCTTAGTATGTTTTGAGTCATTTCAGGTGTATAACGAGTTGGAATGCACCAGAAGAAGCATATGGAAGAAAGAATGCAAAAACCAGAGTTTTTCATCGCAGAGCACCCGAACGGAGCAACCCCCTGCCTGCTCCTTCTGCGCGAGAGCACCCATGCGGAGTAAACCCCGATTTGCTCCCAAAAAATTATGGAAACCTCTAATTAATTTCGGGATTTTCCCTAATCTTTCTATTTTCTTCTCCCAGCCGCTTGTGGTCTTGGGACATATTCTATTCTATTTTTTCCTCGACAGAGAACGCTTTTGGGGAGGGAAAAAACTTGAGAACTTTTGGATATTGTGATTTTGATACTTGTAAAGGGAGAAGATCATCTCTCTTGATTTAGAGAAGAATCCTCTGAACCCTATTTATATTTTATCTGCAATAATATTCATGTTTTCTTCATCTCTTGACTCTGTGTTCTCTAGTGTTATGGCTGAGTAGTCAATCTTGTTAGCCTAGGGTTCTAGGGTGTTGATCCATTGAACTGAACATAGATAAGCCCCATTCTCGCCTTTGCTCTCCGCTATTCTTACTGCTGATACTGATTTGATCACTTAGTATTTGATTCCAAGTTTAATCTTATATCATTAACCCTAAATTAGGTTGCTAGATCTGTTGAGTGTAAGCATCACATCCCTGGTCAGCGAAAGTAGATATCAGGGTGTGATGTGAGCATATTAGGTATGTGCTTAATGTTTTCTGTTAAGTATTGATCCACGCGAGAGCATAGGTACCATTGCTCCTCTGCGAAAGGAGCATATCTGCGAGAGCAGGGTGTTTTAGTTAAGAAATCTGAGTTCTAGACTGCACTTAAAAAGCTTGAATAATTATTTGGTTCAGCATGGTTAACACCCAATGAGACACCCTAGGTTGACATCCTTATATCCTGAAATTAAAAACCCATTTTAATTATTTGTTTCTCATAATTTGCTTCTTTACAAAACTTATCGTTTTAGCTTGAATTTGATCTTATAAAAATAAAGTGTAATATTTGGTCTCTGTGGATTCGATCCTAAAGTGCTACATCGACATACTATTCGATTGTGGTAGTGTGCACATTAGGTTAATTGGTGTGCGTTCGCACGTAATATCAGTGCTCAAATTACCCTATGGAGCAACTTACTCTCTTAAATAAGAGATCTATTGTAGTACTTAGGCATCAAATTCACAAGTATCTAAGGAACCACTTAAATAATCAAGCAATAAAACTAGGTGAATATTAACAGTAAAAGCGCAGTAAACAAGTAAACATTGAATAGGAAATATTCCAATTGAGTAAGAAAATTACTCGACAAGAATGGAATAAGGGTTTTGAACTTAAATAGAAATGTGTTAGACTTAGGGCTTTTATTTTGGTGTTGGAGATTATAATCCTATAGGTGCTTATTTGTTGTTTGCATGGTATTAAAGATCTTAACTATCTTAATAACAGATTTACTAAATGTTCGCTTAATAAATAAGTCTATTGACTAGAATGTTATCGACCCAAACAAGAATATCCGATCAATAACAGTATCGATCAATTTTTCTAGAGGAATATCAATCGATATACTTTACTCGACGTCGATCGATTTCCAATGGGAATAGCGATCGATGCGGGTAGTCAAGCTTTACACACGAGTTAATCTACACTCAGTATGAATTCCATAGATCAAGTGATTGCCTTCTCTCTAGTAAAAATCCTAGCTTAATCAGGATGTATTCAAGATTATCAGAATTATCTAGTGATGCTTAAACAACATAACAATCCTAGATTCACGTGTCTAGTTAGCAAGTCTAGAACATAAGCATTATCCTATTAATGAATACCACAACAAGCGATCCTATAGTTGGGGCTAATCCCACTAACCTATTTAAACCCTAATTTTAACAAATGAATTATTCCGACATGGCTAAGCAATTTATAACACAAGCAAAGTAAATAAACTGCATAGTAAAGATAGATAGAAAACAATGGAGTTCCAAGCACAAATCTCTTTGTTGATCTCTCCCAATTTATAAATTCTAAAACCTTTTGCTGTGAAAAGAATACAAAAAAACTCTCTCTGCCTCTAACACTTTGGCAGAGTATATAAACTTAGGTTAAAACACGTCACGGGTAAAATCGTATTTTGGTGAAGTTTGAACTTCAAGTCAGCTGTCTCGTGAATTGGTCTTTCGCGCCTTCAGCATCGATTGATTATGCAGAGTGCATATCGATCGATGTGAGTCACTCTGTGTCGAACTCGTCGTTTTGGTCGTTTTGAAATCGAGTGATTCTTCTAATTCTCTTTTAAATGCTCCAAAATATCAATTTTTCCAAAATATTCCTGAACTCAAAGGCGAATCCACGTAGGCAATGGGTGTGGCACGTGCCACATATTACTTGTAACATATTTCTTATGCAACTCAGTATATATAAATGAGTTATTAACACTGTAGGGCAGTTTCTATATTTTTATTACACTATAGGACAGTTTCCACTACCAAGTTAGTTTATCTTAACTAAAAAGAAACAGAGTTTTTTACACTATAGGACAGTTTTGAGTTTTTTATTTCATTGTAGGACAGTTATGACTACTGAGGCAGCTTTTGTAAACTAAGTATGTTCTCTTTCCTTTCATTCAAACTAATTCAGTTTTTTTCTTTTCCTTCTTCTATTTAAAATAACTTAATAAAAGAAAGCCATTATTCTATTTCTTACCTTCTTTTTTTTCCATCGTTATTTTTTTCTTCAATCTCAAGATTAATTCTATCTTTTTTTTTATCTCACAAAGATCTTAAAAGAAAAAATACTCTGATCTATTAGTGTTAGAGCCCTAAATTTATCACAATTTTCTGGGCAACTCTTCCACCAAATTCTTCCATTTCAATCAAATTATGTCATGAATCTCAATCATCGCCAACCTCCGCACCACCAGATTCTGCATCACCACATACTCTTTAAAGTATTTTCCGAAGTCATGGCCTCACATCTCGCCGTCGCGACTCCGTCAGAATAAGCTCGAGAGCATCAATGGCTATTTTAGTTTTTTTGCTCATTTGGTCCTTTATGATTCACATTATTTCATTTTGACTCTAATTCTTTTTAATTGTGCAGATGTCTACTCGAATTAGCTCCCTAAATGCTTAATTGTTAATTTCAACCCTGATTTTAACTACATATTAGTTTTTTTATCTTTTGTTTGCTTTCATTTTGGCCCATACAGTCAAATAAATAATTATGTTTTGTGTTTGTTTATGTATGTCATTCACGTACACGAGTACATAATGACTACGTACATGTGTGTAAATATGTACAATCGTGGTCGTGTACACATGTGTAAATATGTACAATCGTGGTCGTGTACACATGTGTACATTCGTGGTTACGTACATGTGAACAATCTTAATTATGTACAAGATTATATATTATTTATGTACACATATGTTCGAAATATGCTTATTGCACATCAAAATTCTGGTTTTATATTACAAAGGTTTTACAAAATGCACATACCTTGTGTACACATATTCAGTTTGATTTGATATATTTTATTATGTATTTTAATTTTTTAGTAAGCTACCATCAGTTCACCTACTTGTGTACAACTTCTTCACATATATTGGTCCATTTTCGAAGTACATGTGTACATGTCACAAAGTGTACACAAAATATAACCAACAAACTCTTTGATTACTCATTCCAGTATTTCTTCTTAATTGCACGATGATACTTTTTTATTGCTTTCATTTTTACCTCCAAAATTTCAAAGCTAATAAAATGTATTGGAAAATAAATTAAATTAACTAAAATCAAAGCTAAAAATCATTAGATATGAACGACACACAAAACCATATGTACACTTATTGTTATGTAGTTTGGTATTTTTTTAGTAAGTAATCAATAGTTTACCTTATGTGTACAACTTATTCACATATATTGGTTCATTTTGAATGTACATGTGTGTATGTCCAAAAAATGTACACAAATAACGTGTGTACATTAGATAAGGTGTACACAAACATCGAAAATGTACTTTCACAGATCTTAAAAGATAAATCGAATAATGGAGAGAACAATTTCATCAAAAAAAATTTGAGAAAAGAAATTTACGAATCAGATTTGAATTTTTCTAAAAAATTAGAGAATGAAAGAGGAAGAAAACAAAAGAGAAAAAAAAAAGAGAAAGATGGGAGAAAGATGTGTGGTGGAGGTAAGTTCCCGCTATTATACTCTCTTTATTTAGTTAGAAGTTAATGGTTAAATTATTAAGTAACTAGGTAGTTTAGGAAAAGTAACGAAAAGAGGAAAGTTGTTAGCAGAAACTGCCTTTGTAGCAGAAAATGCTCTATTATGTAAAAAGAAAATCAAAACTGCCTTGTGGTGTAAGGATTTTCTTACATTCTAGGGCAGTTTTTGAGTTTTTATAACACTAAAAGGCAGTTTCTGCTCCTAACACACTTTTTCTTAACTTACTCTCTTTTTTCTAACTAAAACATAACTAAGATATAACTAGTAGGACCACACATTAATATCATCTTCTTCACCATTTTTTAGTATCATAGTGTGATGGTTTAACGCAATGAAAATGGCAGTGGAAAAAAATAATGTCGTTGCAAGCAGTCGGAAAACTCCATCGTGGATTGAAAAGCAAAACGTGACGGAGCAGCCGAAACGTTCGTTGGTAACGACCTCAAACCACGAGCTCCATTCTGACATAGACTCTTCTTCTCCGCAATAGGTTCAGATAGACGCAGCACTCGCGTCGTAGTCGTCATTCTCAACAATAAACGGATCTGGGCGAAAAAGAGTAAATTTGTTTTTCACTTGGTTTTGGGATCTAATTGGTTAATTACTATCATAGTTTTAAGTTCTAGAGATAAAAACTCAAAAAAATGAAAGTTGAATGAAGAAAATCAAAGGCGGCTCTGGCATTTAGTTGCAGAAACGTAGAATACCCTAATAGGAGAAAGATGATTTAATTACAAAATTGCCATTCATTTAAAAAAAAGTGTACAATTATATGTGTACATGTGTACAATTATATGTGTACATAATGTACATCTTCATATGTATATACTTTTTATTATTAAAACAATGTACACTCATCACATGTGTACAATCATTATTATTAAAGTAAAAAACAGAATTTACATGTGTACAATTATGTGTGTATGTATACATCTTCACATGTGTACGGTACATTGCTTTAATGATATACATTACAAAAATGAAAATATGCACACAAACACATATAAACATGTACATATTTTCACATATACATATATAAATATGTACACACATATGGATTCCAGACCCTGGTTATGCAATTATTTATGCAAATACAATATTAACAATTAAATGCTACTTAAATAATCCAAAATTAACTAATTAAGATGCAATAGTAACATTTAAGTGCTCATATTGTACATGTACGCCTATTTCATAGTAGATATATGTACATCAATTTCAAAGTATAGTTTTGTACACTACGTGTGTTCTTTAGATATAACCAAACCACCACAATTGCATACAATATCACAATTAAAACAAAACTACAATAATTTGGAAACACCAAATGTATTTAGTCATAGTCTAATACGTCTTACGTTGTATCATTGCAATTCTTGTAGAAGTTATATCGTGGAGTATGTATATATGTGGATATTGCTAGAAGGTGTATAAATCTGAAATTATTATATAAATTATTTTATTTATGTTAAATGTGGGAGTATGCTTCCATCACTACTAATTTTACAATTCCATATATAATAGTGTACATACATGTTATTATCCATGTGTACACCTATGAATGTGTACGTGTTTGTTCAGAAATTTGGTACGCATTTTTGTTAAACAATATGTACACGTTATTACCCATGTGTACACATTACTTTCAATTTTTAGTGAGGGATATTTTAGTAAATATGTCTTTTTGTTAAACAATGTGTACACATTTTTCAATGTTTAGTAAATATGTCTTTTTGTAAATATGTTAAACAATAGATAATAAAATATGTCCACATGTACGCATTTACTAGTCACATTATGCTTAGTTAGGCGTCTATGTTAAACATGCTCATGTATGTGAAAGAAACATGTACACGTTGTGTATCACATATGTTAGAACACATGAATATGCAAAATTTTTAAAGTGTACACATCTCTATAATATTATTTGAGAAGTCACTTTCTTATGTGTCGCGCTCACGTTAACTCTCACGCTGGTTGATTACTATGCTACCCTTAATAATTAAAAAAAATACATTTAAATATTATTTTTTCCTTTTAAATTTTTTACAAATAACAATATAAATTAAAAAGGAAAAAATTATAAAGTTTACAAAACTATTTAAAAACGAAAATATAAGTATATCCTTTTAAAAAAATTTCAAATAACAATATAAAATAAAAAGGAAACATTTATAAAGTTTAAAAAAACTATTTAAAAACGAAAATATAAGTATATATAAATATGGTTTCATAAAAAAAGGAAAGATCACAAAATAGTAATATTTAATTTAAATATATTTTAAATAACATAAAATATACTTTTAAAGTAATACAATACTTTATATCTATATCTTCTTAGATGAAAAAACAATATTTGTATATAATTTGATTCCATAAAAAAAAGTTCACAAAACTAATCTTGATATTAGAAAAATAAATATTTTATTTTTATTTTTTAAAAAAATTAAACAATATATATATATATATATATATATATTCAAAGTAATTACTTTTTTGTATATATCTATCTATTTTATTAGATGATTACATAAAATAATTAAGTAACATAAAATGATATAGGTTTAATTGACAAATTCTTTTAAAATTAGTATTCTTGAAATATATATTTTTTTAATTTTTAGTATATTTATTTGACTATAATATCTTACAATTACATCAAAAAATATAAATTCTATTTTACTTATATAACATAATTTCTCAAAAAATAACATTTTTACTGCATATTTTAAGAGATATTAAAAAAAATCTAAAAATAAATTTTAATAATAAATATTTCTTGATCAAATAACTACAATTATTTTAAAATATCACAGCACTATATAATTTAACGAAGTAGATATACTATATTTTAATAGTTAAAATTATATGTTTTCTTAATAAGTCTTTTGATTTTTAATTTTCTGATTTTATGTTTGTGGAAGTTAATATAACCATAATCAAAATATTTAAGTAAATTGAAATCCTTATTTTAAAAATTATTTAAAATAAATTTCAGCTTACCATCCAATCAATCTAAATATTTTAAATATTGATATGTGTTCATAAGCTTCCAAAAATTTATTAGTTACTTATGTATGTAATTTAGAATCAGACTTTTTTTTTTATTTTATTTCTAAGCACAAAAAACTTAAGTTATACGTAATCTTACTAAATATACTTATATTTCTAAGATAATAACCGGTATAAATGAAAATAAGACAATTAATCAAAAATTTAACATATTTAGAATAAAAAAGATTATAGTTGAATTCAGATAAATTGATAGAATCTAATATATCCAAATGATAACTAAATCAACCATAAAAACAATAAAACCGACAAGCTATAACATTTCTAAAATTATAATATATATAATTAAATTAATATAATATTATTAATATAAATTATACCTAAGAATTGTAAATTAATTTAAAATTTAAAATAAATATCAATCAATTATTATAATATATTTATTTTTTAAATATTTAGGCCCGTGCATGAGCACGGGAAAATCACATAGTAATGTGTTATCCACAGAGACTAAGCTACAAAATTAATAAAAAGTGATAAAAAGTGAACGTATATTGAATAAAATAAAACTCATTTCCCATGTATATTTTTCATTCTTAGCATTCAAATTGATAATATTTGTATACTACATCATTGGGATTATTGAAAAATGCAAACTAAAAATTAGGCACAAATGTTTGCTAAAAACTTAGGTCCACCATGTAATCATGTACACATGTACATATATAACCATGTTTAATTCACGTAAACCACGTTTTTAACATGTACATGTGTACACTAACATTATGTACACATTCACGTGGTTATTTCTGCAAATACGAAAATCTGAAAATAAAAATAAATAAAAAATTTGAAGGACCAAATGTGCAAAAAATAGAAACTTGGCCATTGTTATTCTCAAGCTTTCACTCTGTGATAGAGAAGACGATCTAGAAAGATTTCAAAGGGCTATGACGGTATATTTAACCGTGGCGGAGGTGGTTCTTTGACGAATAATGAGATAATGAAGTGGTGATTCACCGTAAGAGCTCTCTGTTGAAGAAGATGGTGGTTAATAAGGTTCGTCGACATTTTCGGAGTAGAAGCAGAGGGTAGCGAGAGAATCTTTCTATTGTTGAAGCGATTTCCGTTGTTGACGGTGAAGATCTCCGTCGTTGACGTCACCATCATATATAACACCATTACATCACTTTCAAAGATATAGCTTGACATATCTGAAAAGAAAGATAAAAAAAAAAGTAAATAATGAGTAACTATAAGTGTTTTAGAAAGAATAAACTGAAACAACAAAATTCATTTTGCAAAGAAAATGGAAAGTTTAGAAAGAGGAAAACAAAGAAGAAAGAGAAATAGACCCACTATATTTTATATCCTAACTAAAAATGTACAATAGAAAGAGAAATGGATCAACTTTATTTTGTATACAGTATTTTTAATTAGTCAAAAGGTTAGTTGTAAGCTAACTAGCTCGTTTTGGAAAAGGAGAAATAGTTAGTAAAAACTACATTGATAGTAGAAACTGTTCTTTTATGTAATAAAAATCTTAAAACGGCTCTATAGTGTAATTGTTTTTCTTTTGTTTCTCACACATCCATTTTTAAAAGTAAAACTCAATATTATTCTTGTTTTTTTGTATGTTTAGCACCTAGTTTTCTTTCGTATTAATTAAAACTTGACTCCGATGACATCACACACATAAATTTTATATTCATAAAATGAATGTCATGTAAAAGGTCTATGTAAAACAAAAAGATATTGCTTGATGTTAAGGGGATTGTTCCATAATGTTTTGATTATGAAAACATCTAATTAACAATTCCGACTACTTATATAAGTAACCGCTTTAGAAATCCAAGCCATATGATTTAAATGGTTCAGTGTGTTACTAAATGTATACCAAATATGTCTATGAATTTTCCTATTAATAGAAAAACTGATGGAAGCGATCGAATATTGAGTTTTGAAGATGATTTTTATTTTTATTTTTATTTTTGTCTTTGAAGATGATTTGAATGGTGTTTATTTGCGAAATAAAAATCAAAAGCATTAGGTTGTGTTAAACGGATATCAAAATAATAATATTATACTAGATTTTGACCCGCGCTTAAAAGCGCGGAAATTTTTTATGATTAAAAATTTAGATAATTGGGGTTTTGTCTTAATTTAAAAAATGATTTGGTATAAAATCAGTTCACCAAAATTTGTGGTGATGATTGTTTTTCATTAGTTTTTAGTTTCAATTTTTATTTTTAGAATTTGTTTTAGATTTTCAGTTTTTGGGTTTTAATTTTTAAGTTTCTATTTTTGATTTCAGCTTTTGGTTTGAGTTTTTAATTTTTAGATCCGCTTAGTTAGTTTGAACTGATATTACCCAAATTATTTATGATTAAAAATTCATATAGTTGGGGTTTTGTCTTAATTTAAAGAATGTTTTGGTATAAAATCAGTTCACCAAAATTTGTGGTGATGATTGTTTTTCATTAGTTTTAGTTTCAATTTTTATTTTTAGATTTTGTTTTAGATTTTGATTTTTTGGGTTTTAATTTTTAAGTTTTTATTTTTCATTTCAGCTTTTGGTTTGAGTTTTTAATTTTTAGATCCGCTGAGTTAGTTTGAACTAATATTACCAACAAACAAATCTCAATTAATCGAACATGTAATTTAAAACGGAAAGGATGACAAAATAATTTCTAAAAATTTTGAAATAGTTTATTTTGTAATAAAAAAAGCAAAAATATAATTCAAACGCAGAAATTTTTTATGATTAAAAATTTATGTAATTGGGTTTTATCTTAATTTAAAAAATATTTTGGGATAAAATCAGTTCACCAAAATTTGTGGTGATAGTTGTTTTTCATTAATTTTTAGTTTCAGTTTTTATTTTTAGATTTTGTTTTAAATTTTGGTTTTTGGTTTTTGATTTTTAAGTTTCTATTTTTGATTTTCAGCTTTTGGTTTGAGTTTTTAATTTTTAGACATGCTAACTTAGTTTGAACTGATATTACCAACAAACAAATCTCAATTAATCGAACATGTAATTTAAAACTGAAAAGATGACAAAATAATTTTCTAAAAATTTTCAAATAGTTTTTTTGTAATAAAAAAACAAAAAATATAACCTGCGTTTTCAGCTTTTTGTTTTGGATTTTAGTTTTTAGATTTGGTGTTTGGTTTTGCTTTACCTTTTTAAAAAATCTGTAAATTATTTAAGAAAAATAAAACAATAAATTATTTAAAAGTTACCATTAAAATTTATCAAGATAGAGTGATTGTTATTTAAAATAAAAAATATTAACATGTTTTAAACTACATGATTTAAATAAGTGATTAATAATAGATAGTTTTGTTTTGTTGAAAATATTAAATATTTTTGGGCTAAAAATATTAACATAAAATATTAACATGTTTTAAAGTACATGATTTAAATAAGTGATTAATAATAGATAATTTTGTTTTGTTGAAAATATTAAATATTTTTGGGCCTGAAAATAGTAATTGAATTTTGATTCATTAAGGTGGAAATTTTATTTAATGTTTTTTGGAGTTTTTCTTTAATACTAAGCCCAAAAAACCAAACAATTAAATGTCATAAAAACAAAAGTAAGCCCAAAACTCTATTCCATAAATAACCGCCGGTTTAATTTAAGTAATGCGGTTAAATCAACTATATAACTTGTATTATTTGTAACACTCTAGAAAGGGTCCAAATTTAAATGACAACTTGTATCAGTAGATAAAAAGAATGACTGTATTTTAATAAAATAGATATAAATATGCAGTATATGTGAGGAGGATTCATGGCAAGCTATTTTCTAATGAAATTATTTATACACGTCATTTGCGAAAAATAATTATTTCTTTTTTTTTTTTGGTAAAAAAACTTACTTCTTTTTCTCTCTTATTAACATCAAACTAAAAAGTAAAGGAAAAAGATATCTACAAGTACCACATGACATGTCTTGTACCGTTATCTTGACTCAACTCAAGATTCAAAACACATCACCTCTTATATATAAAAGAAAGAATATATCTGTAGTTATGAACTTTTAATTAACAAAATATTACTAAATCAAAAATTAGTCAATTGGTTACTCTAAATTTTTTTTTTTTGAGAATAGTTACTCTAATTTTTGCTGAGATCAATGGTAGTGAAACCTTCTTCAGCAGAGAAGCGTGGCTGTACTCTTGTATCTCCAACCTTTTGATGCTCGACAGGCAATTTATAACTATCGTCAATGGCCAGTTCAGCATCTCCTTGCTGCTGATGAACAACGAGTACCGAGAAATGAAAATCGGGCGACGTCAACATATCTCCAATCACACCTAACTCAGGGCACTCGCTCCAGTCAGTAAGTCCGTACAAGACCGAGGACTCTAGGTCATGGTCTCGACCCACTAAAACCATGTCATAAGCCTCACCAAGTGAGCTAATCACTTGTGTTGTCTCCACGCCATCTTTCACTATCTCCTCTACGTAGTGGACTTTCCCTTTGTTCGCTGCATGGCTCTTGAAATCCTTTATCAGATTGTACTCGTCCATAGCGCTGTAGTCCTCGTCCTGAAGTGAGCTCTTATGACGAAAATGTATCATTGTGACGGTAAGCTCCGGTTTTTCAGCCATCCTCATACATAACGCGAGTGCCTCTGCGTCGTCCCGGCCTCCGATGAACAGCACCGCCACGTTCTGCCACGTATTGCTCATCAAGACGGAGCGACGTCCCTCGCATTCCCCTCGGTCAATGAATAATGCGACGGAACAAGGTGCTGCTTCAAGCACGTTGAGGTTTATATTCCTGATGGCTCCGTGGACATTACCGACTGTCCCGTCGATTGCGTACTGCTTGTGGAACGGAAGCACGATTAATGTTGCCTTCTTGTCGAGTCCGAGCGTGCATACGTCGTTGTTTATACTCGAGAAAGGCGCGGCTGCGGTGAAATGTTGGGCCATGAGAGTACTCTGATGCATCATAAATGCAAGTTAAATATAAGTTGTCAAAAAAATAGTTAAATATTTTTTTTGTCAAAAGAAAAAGTTAAATATAAGTTAAATAAATTTAAGTTAAATATAAGTTGTCAAAAAAAAAAAGTTAAATTTTTTTTTTTGTCAAAAGAAAAAGTTAAATATAAGTTATCAAAAGAACAAAAAAAAAAAAAAGTACCATTTGGTTTTTTTTGGGTCAAAAATACCATCCCATTTTGTTTGTGGTTGTTGTTTAGTTATGTACATTTCCCAAAACCCAAAAAGTAGATTAATCAGTTTCTTTTTTTTTGTTTTAAATTTGTAATTGTAAACGCAAACGCAGATGAACCATCTCGTTTACTTTTGGTGTTTATCTTTGCACTTTCGGTTTTTTATTTGTGTCTACCTTTTTAATATATGTTCCAAACCAATTAATAATTTTAAAGTCTTTTAAGCATTTGTTTTGTTAATTGTCAACGTAACACTTGATGTAAAACGAACACAATCGTTTTCTTGACTTTTACGTTTTCACTTTCAGTGTTTATTTGTGTTTGTATTTGCATTTAGGTATATATTAATTAGTATGTATATTTCCCGAGCTGGTCAAGGTTTTATACAAAATTTATCCTTTTTCTATGTTTGCATAGCAAAAACTATTCTGTTTACCTGATACTTTTGCTCAAAACGCTGGAAGGCATTGACAATGTGTGTGGACTGTGCCGTGTTTGGGTCAAGTTTATTCATCTGGTGGTGCGGTGTGAGGACTGCGTGAGCTCGGCCTTTGAGCTCGACAAGGTGCAGCGTGAAGAATGATATCGGGTTAAACCTTGTCGGGTAAGTAGCTTCTAGAAGATTAACCATGGAAGGAACATTTTCAACATTGTAGATGCAAAGAAGAAGACGGAGCTGAAGATTGCGTTCCCTCGTGTTGATGATCGTTCGTTTACTTTTGCTTTTGTAGCGTTTAGATGGATCGTATAGGTACACTACAAGGAACCTCGAGATCCCAGTTACAATCAAAATCGTGATAATCATCAGATTAAAGCATTGTGTGTCAACAACCTGTAAACAAATATATTCTTACATTAAGATACAAAAGAATTAATTAGAGCATGAAACACTAATCAATGGCTAATTCACTTTCATGACACTAAACATCCTATTAATTACTACCAAATTAGCCAACGTCTGTTTTATTCCCTCCAATTTTATTAGAAGACGTTCTAAGATACACATAATTAAGATAATATTTTTTTTTTTTTACATTTTACAAAAATATCATTAATTATTCAGTTAAACACAATCTAACTAATAACAAAAATATATGGTATAATAAACACGTCATATAACATGAAAATGTAATAAAATTTCGAATAAAAATTGAATACGTCATCTCAGTTGGAACAAAATAAAATTTCTAAAACTGTCAATTATTAAAAATGGAGGAAGTATTTGTTACCTGAGCATCTTTCCATACAACAGTTGTGTAGACTTCAATGATACCTTGGCAACACATCAAGAACCCTAAACAAAGCGCGTCTCCGATCTGAGTGTTGCAGTAAGCAGACGCAGCCGCTGTTCCAAGGAACTTGCAGCCATAGGTGACCACGAGGATGACTTCAATCATTAACACATGATTCTCATGGCTCTCTGTGATCTCAAAGAAGTTAGTCTGTAACCCACTAATGGCGATGAAACAGGGAAGTAGCATACTTGAAGCCATCATATCGAGTTTTATAGCAAGTTCTGTGCCCAAAGGCGGACCGTCAGGAAGCGAAACGCCTAACCAAAACGCTCCAAACGCAGCGTGGACGCCAAAAACCTCTGAGGCAATGCTAACAATAGACAATAATAAGAGGATGGGGTAAAACGGGACAAGGTCTTTGTTATTCATAGATTTGCTTTTCCTCTCGGTGAGCCATATGATCAAAGGTCTAAAAATCCAAGCAATCGTCACAAGAAGAAGTGTGATCATCAGAATTCCCCAAACACCATTCATAGTTCGCTCTCGCGTGTAGAGATTAAACGCTAGAGCCACCAAGCAGCCACAAGCTTCACAGACAATTGAACAGTTGGTCGCTAACCGTCCCAGCTCTGAGTTGAGAATGTTAAGTTCCTCTAAGACCGTGGTTGTAACCGGGAATGATGTCATCGAGCTCAAGGAGATCACAGTGCCTGCACAGTGAACCACCTCTCTTGGAAGTCCTATAGTACTATTAATGAAGAAAACCGTGAGGCTTCCGAGGGAGAAAGGGAAGGCGTAAGAGGCAGCACCGATTAGGATTGCTTTAGAACCGGCTTTCTTGATAATAGTCCAATCGATTTTGAGCCCAAGAATGAAGAGATGGATGATGAAACCAACGTTTGAAATTGTTTGTATTATGATCTTGCCTCCAGGGGGAAGGAAGGTATCCAAGTAAGCTACGTTACGTCCTAAGAAAGAGGGCCCTAGAACAACACCAGCCTATCCATACACAAGATCATTTCAAAACTCTTTTTTTTTTTTTTATCAATTAAAGACATATATAAAATGTAACATCAGAAAAGGCATACCAAGACTTGAGCAGAGATCATTCCTTGTTTCAAAGGTTTAAGGATACCGAAGATAATCCTAGAGGTAATAATGATGACTGACATTTGAAGCATGAGAAGAGGTACTGCGTATTGGAGAGGGTCACTGTTCATGAAAAGTCCTTTTGATGTCAACATGTTTTCCTTCTGGCATACAAGCTCCTCCATCATGAATGGACCGTGCACTACGCCCCATTGCGATGAGTTGTTCTCTGCTGAACCTAACCTCGAAAAATCCATGGTCTTTTCTTATCTGTAGAAGAGAATGCAGGAAGAGAGAAAGAAACAGAGTAGGCTTGGGGTTAGACTATGAATGTTATGTTTTCATTTTTTGAGGAGAAAATGTAATGGAGAATGCATTAAGAATGAGAGTGCAATGTGAATGTAAGGAGATGGAGAAGAAAACAGAGGACTCTGAATTTACTTGACTTTGTGAGGTCAAAGAAAGAGAGAGCTATGTGAGAGAAGAGAAGAAAGATGAGCCTGTCTTTGTAGTTTCTATTTATTGTTTCTTTCTATTTTTTTGTTTGGTTAAGTTCTTTGTGCACAATCTCCACCGTTCTAAGTTTGTGGTCTTGGTGGTTTCACTTTTAAGTTGTAATATTTTATGATTTAAAATTATAATTTAAACAAAAATTGGGTGGAAACAATACCCATTGTGAAAATAACATGCAAAATGGACTACATAACATTACAATTGCTTATCAATCTTGAATGTGAAATGTACTGGAACACAAGATAATAAAATAAAATAAAATAAAATGGACTCTAAGTATTTAAGTCACACACACGAATAGAGGTTCTTTAAAACTACTAACCACCAGTACCACTCTGTACAACAACAAAGTACTGACTGTTACAGACAAATAAACAAACTGTAATGAGCACAAAAGACAACCATAGTAAGAGTTTTTTTTTTTTTCCAAATCCTAAGATGATATTACTAGTGATCAAGTCTCAAGAACGTTTTTGTTTTCATGAGCGACGTAGCGTGGTTGGGATATCATGATTATGTCTTCCTTCATAGGTAGTGAGAACCGCTCTCTCATCTTCTGCAGATCTTTCTACTTGCTTCCGCACTCCACAACCTTGGTATGTGCACTTGTAATAGTTCCTGTTGTAACCAAAGAGGGTTAGGAAAATGAATACAACTAAATAAGATTGATAAAATTAGTTAAAGATTTTGTATAACCTTGGATTAGTATTTCCCTTGACCACTTTTTGACCATACTTCCTCCATCTAAAGCCATCTACAAGAACATCGATGTCACTTAGTGTTTGAACAACAACTTTTGGTTCTTTCACTCCTCTGCTTACTTCGACAGACATTCCTTCATCTCCACCTTCTGTTTTCCTGTTCCACACAAAAACTCAAAAAATGTCATTCTCTTTCTTTCCTCTTTCTTAAGAACCTTTTGCTTCCAAAGAACTACTTACAGCCTCTTAATCTCAGGTTGTTCCTCCTCTTCATCTATCTCAAAATACTCAGATTCAAAGCTTTTCTGCTCAAGATCACTGTAGTCAAACGAGATGGAAGAGCTCTCTGACTGATCATGTGTTTCACTAACAACAGAAGAAGGATTAAACATTCTTCTTGCATTAGCCGATGATGATGTTGATCCTGATGGTCTCTTGGTGAACTCAGGCTTAGGATGGTTATGACCTCCTTTGTAGATGATCTCAGTGATCTGTCCATCAGAAGCAGTCTCAACAATCTTCTTGGAAACACAATTAGGATACGTACACTTGAAGTAACTCCTAGGGTTTTCGCTTTTCTTCACTTGTTTCTGGCCGTATTTTCTCCAACCATAACCATCATTAGAGTTCCTACTCACCATGTAAGATGGTACCTTAACCTGGCGATCTGATCCCAAACTGTGTGCTGCAAATTCACGAGGAACCGGATCCTTCTTCTTGTGGAGATCTTGAACACAATATGTGTCTGGAAAAGCCTGTGAAAAATAAACAGTGTCTGGTTCAGTATGGAAGAAGAGTAGATGTCTAAGAAACGCTAAGGGAAACACATACAGAAGAAGCGTTTGACGGTTGCGTTTGCGATTGTAGCTGCCATGGGGAATCTGAGTGGTTGCCTTGAAATGGAAACGCTCCTGTCGTCGGAGATATCAAACTCTGTAAGGAAACACAAGACAGAGAAAATTTAGGATTATTTAGTTCGAAGACAGAACATAACTAAGGAGAAAGGTGGTTTGGATTTTTATTCTTATTTTTTCAGTTTTGTAATAGATAGATGAAATGATTAAATAAGAAGGAAGCTTTACATGAGAGGAGCTGAGAAGAAGAGGAGAGTCAAGTAAATCGGAGAAGGCGAAAGATTGAGAAATGGGAAGAAGAGAAGGCTGCGCCATCTTGAACTTGGGTAAACCCGACCCGGTTCTGTCCGGGTAAATCCCGCCATGAAAGTCTTTGTCTTCTTCGTAGCAGTCAACGCCGGAAAAAGCAAGGAGGTCGGTGAAGGAAGTAGACGACATGGTCTTGATAAACAGAGACAACTTTCAAGCTCTGAATAACAAAAGGATATGCTTTTAAAAAAGAAAGAAAAGACAAAACAAAATACTTTTGTTACAGAGAAATGATCTAAGAGAAGAGGATAAAGACAACGACGATGGCGTATAGAGCAAGGTTTTTCTATCTTTCATATTTTGTCTTTTTCAGCTTGGCCTAAAATATTCAATTTTGTTTTAATATTTATATAAATGGTTGACCAATGCCAATGTGAGATTCTTGTTTGGTTGGGTCTTCTCCGATCATCAAATGTGAAACCGCGTGTTATGGTGTCTTTCAATGATTAAGACTAGTAAACTTAACCAAACCGTCAAACTTTTTTTTTTAAAGTATCACTAAACTATTAAAAATCATTTATAGACAAATATAATATATTTGATCCAAATAATTACAGTGAATTTTTTAAAATGTATCATATCAAGTTTGTATCATTCCTACTCAATCAAGATTAGATTGAAAAATGTATCAGTGATTAAAAATCATTTATAGACATAAATTTAATATATTTTATCCAAATAATTACAGTCAATTTTTAAAAATATTATAATTCTATTAATTTATATAATTTTAATACATCATTTATTTATGAGTAAAATATTTAATATATATAAGTATTCAGATCATCCTTACTATAGAAAACATAATTACCAACTATTTCTCATGGATTATAATTTTATTTAAATTAACCAGGCCTGGACACTCGGAGTAAATTCAATTTTTGGTTTGAGTTCAATCAAAATTCAAATTTTCGAATTTATAAATTTCAGCCTCATTCGGATACAGTAAAAATTTGGTTTGATTCCGTTAGGATTTAGTCGGATTCAGTTTGGATTTAGTAATATTTCCAAAAATGGTTAAACCTAATATAATTTAGGGTTTCCCTTTTTAGTCGGATATCCAGTTTCAAAGTAATGTTTTGTATTTAGTTAAACTCCAAGAACCAAATAAAAATTCAGTGAAGTAAAGACCAAAAATCAAAATTTTGAAATGAGAAATGCTCTTGTCACCATTCTTTTTGGTTCTAGCGTAATTTGACATGTGAAGTTAACAAGTAAAGACAATGAAATTAAATAACAAAACTCAAAATTTATGTGCAAGTACATCATATCTGATAAACTCGAAACGAAGACACACTAGACCCAATACATTTGACTATATAGAAGAAAGAAGAGCAACACGTACCAACAATATTAATCTAAGTATTTGACTTTAATAAATACTCCTTCCGATCCACTTTATTTGTAATTTTTTCAAAATACATGTCGTTTTATAATTTCAATGCAGAATTTATTAGTTTTATATACTTTTTTATTTTTCTATTGGTTAAAATATAGTTATCTCTATAGGTAATCCTGTTTTAATTTTGAAAATATGCAAAATTAAATGGTTTTTTAATCTTTGTGCATAAACTTAAAATGACAACTAAATGAAACGGAGGGAGTACTTATTTTAGGTGCTCAACGAAATCATAAGAGTATTTTGGTACATATTCGAGATTGAGTTTGAGATTGGTACGAGTATTTGTTGGAATTTTGAAAATTTTGGATTTTTCGGATATCCATTCATATTCGAGTTCGCATTGGATAAAACTCATAACCAAAATACCATAAAACAAATCCCATTTGGTATTTATATCGGATTCGATTCGGTTTGGATTCATTTTTATTTGATCGGATTTGGTGAAAATTTTCAAATTTTTGGATTTGGTTTATTTTCACCCCTAAAATTAATCTTACTATATATTAATTGAGAAGTACCTTAAGTAATTTTTGCTTAGGTGTCACTCAAAGGTGACGTTTAAAATTAATTCTCTTAATTTGATTGGTTGTTGATATTTAAATTTTTATTTATTTTAATCAAGTTTTTAAAAGGAAACTAATAATAGAATTACCTAATCTAATCTAGGTTATAATTTTTTTGTTGAAAGAGTTGATTATCATAGATTCCATTATATAAATTTATAATATAATATAAATACATATGATACTACGTAAACAATTTTATAAACAATTTTTTAAATATTATATTTATAGTGGAGATAATAAATCATAGATTGTGGAAAAATAATAAATAGAAACCTAATAATATTTCTATGCATTATATACGTATATTATAAAAATGTGTCAAATGAATGCAAAGCAGTCAAATATATAATTTTAAAAAATTTCAGTCACTTTTATAAATGATTAGAGTATTTTTTATGTTAAACACTAAATAACAAATATGTGAGAGAGGGAGAGATGGTGATGATGAGGATGAAAGTGAGAGTGAGGGTTATGATAAAGATGAAGATGAGAGTGAATATAAGTGAGAGACTGAATGTAAGTAAGATAGATTTTGAAATCATTTATTAATACTATGTGAGAGAGTTTGAAGATTTAATAAAATTTGGTGAAAATTTTGCAACCGAAAGAAGGATAGAGAAATTTTGAAAGTGAAGTATTGAGGGTTATAGTGAGGATGAGGGCAAGAGAGTGAATATAAGTGATTGTGAGAGAGTGAATGTAAGTTTGAGAGATTTTGAGATTATTTGATCAACTGAGAGAAATAAAAGGAAAGAGAGCGAGAGATGTATAAAGAGAGACATGAGATAGAGAGATACAGAAAGAGACCGGATGAATATGTGTGAAAAAACAAACAAAAGAGAAACAAAATAAGGGGGTGATTGGCAAGTGTTGTGGCTTTTATTTTTTGCTTTAGAATAGTAGCTGTAGATTTTGTTGCCGTTAATGTAGATTTATTGTTGTAGATTTCTATTAATAATTTTCACAACACTAAATATAAAGCTCTAGAAAAACTGATTTCAAAAACCATTTTGTTTCCTATTTTAATTTTAGGACTGTAGCTTTAAATAATTTTTTAAAACCATGATTGTTAAACTAAAGTGGTTGTATAAAGAAAGAAGCCGTAGAAAGTACTCACCTCACTTACCAATCATCTCCAAAATAAGATAGAAAGATATACGAAAAATGGAGTAATTGTGAGAGAGAAAAACAGAGTTACAATATATATATATATATATTCACATTAATTTTTATACATGTAACATATGGATTTTAATAATGTCCGCATAGGCGGGCCTTCCACCTAGTTATAATAAAGTTTAAAACAATTCTCTGGAGTGGATTGTATACTATTAAATCAGAATCACTAATAAGATTCTGCCTTTTCTTTTCTATAATATTTACAAGACAATGCCACTTCTACATTATGATTAATCAACAACATTAATTATTTCAGATTTTTTTAGATATTGTTAACTAATTTATAATCATCCCATGGAAATATTATATATATATATATATATATATATCTAACTGGAACTCCACATCATTTTATATTTCATGTTACTGAAGTATTAAAATTTTATAATGTGAGATATGTTATAAATATACGTTGGAAAGAAAGTATTAAATCTTAATACTAGATTAAGATCTGCGTCTTGCGTGGAGTGAACATTATATATATATTCATTATTTATATGTATTATTCTTTTATATACTATAAAATAATAAATATATATTGAATAATTTAAAATCAGTAACTATTACGTATATAGTTAAATTGCGGTATTATTTATATGTATTTTTCTTTTAAATATTATAAAATAATAAATATATATTGAATAATTTAAAATCAGTAACTATTACGTATATAATTAAATTTTTGTGAACACATAAATAAATTTCATTAAAACAACAATTATTTTATTTTGCTTTATGTGATATACAATTAAATTGAAATGATACTAACGTATATATTGTGTATTTTTAGTATTGATATATATTAAATGATTCATTCTATTCATATGGTTTTTTGATCATTTGTGTTTACAACAAAAAAAAACTGAAATCCTTGATAACAAAATTTTATTGTGGATTAATAGTTTTAGCAGATTATAATTTTAATAATTTATAGTCATTTAAAAAAAATCAAAATATAACATAGAAAGAAAAATCTAAGTTTTTATTTTTGTGGACCATATAGTTGTTTAATTTATTTTGTTAATTTTAAATTAAAAAATATGATAGATGATAAACTAATTTTTATTATTCAAAACCATTAACTTTCATATATACTTTAGTCACATTGAGCAAATACGTAATTTTATTTAACAAAATAATGAAGAACATTAATGATAAATTTATGGTTAGTTTGATAAAAGAACTTACTATAAACAGAGATGGACCAACCTATTTTTTCTAAGGATTTCTAAGACTCATTGTGGTGATAACACATGTGTACCTAAAATTTTGTAATGTTTTTATTTAATATATATGAGATATATTGAATAATTCAAAATCAGTAACTATATTAAATTGGGATGAACATATAAATAAATTTCATTAAAACAAATAATTTATTAATTCATTTTATGTAGTATACGATTAAGTTTACATGATATTATCATATATATTGTGTATTTTTAGTATTGATATATAATAAATGATGCTTTATGGTTTTCTGATCATTTGCGTTTTTAACAAAATACTGAAATCACTGATAACAAAATTTTGTTGTGGGATTAATAGTTTTAGCCATTTATAATTTTAATAATTTAATTTCCTTTAAAAAATCAAAATATAACATAGAAAAAAATCTTAAAAAAATGTGTGTGGAAAATATAATTGTTTAATTTATTTTGTTAATTTAAAATTAAAAAATATGATAGATGATAAACTAACTTTTACTATTTTTATTATTCAAAACCATTAATCTTCATATATACTTTAGTCATATTAGGAAATTCCATAACTTTATTTAAGGAAATAATGAAAAATAATAATGATAAATTTATGGTTAGTTTGATAAAAAACTTATTATAAACATAGATGGATCAATCTATTTTTCTAAGGATTCCTAAGACTCATTGTGGTGATGACACATGGCTAACTAAAATGTTATAATGTTTCTCCTTTAATATATAGAGGTTATTTTTTTAAAAAAATTATGAACGTACACATCGAGACATATATTTAAGTTGGATTAAATACGTTAATTGATAAAAAAAAATTCTAAGAAATGAATTTCAAATTAAAACTAAACTCTTATATTTTTAACATTGTAAAAACGTAATAAATTAATTTTAGTTCTCTATATCCTAATTCTCTATTGGTGCCATAGTAATTTTTAAAAATTATTAAGAATTACAAATAAAATATTTTATTCAATGCTTTGTATGGTAAAATAAATAAAAATTCAATTCAATAACTTTAAAATACTGTAGAGGTTTTCTAATTATGTTTACCAAGTTACCACTAATAGCCACGAGTTGATAAGGATTTTGAGATCTTAACAAATTAATTAACATATTTTCATTATAACTAAACCGGCTTATATACGATTCTCCAAAATGGATATGAAAACATGGATTTCATCTAATTTAAATAGCTTATTTAAAAGATATTTTTGAATCTGATAATATTCATTCAAACAAAAACCCTAGGCTCTGAGGCGATATCATGGCGACAGCGTTCAACATCCAAGCTTCCAGATCTGATCGAATTCTCTACTGGCTTTGATCAATCCCACATAACAACACGATCCTTGTCGGTTGTTGTGGTCTGGAGATCCTCTAGCTACCATACTCACGGCCTTCTTCTCCTCCACGGATCACTTTTCTCTGCTTCAGAAACGATAAGCTCTGAAGGTGTTACCATGGCGACGGCGTTTCAACACCTAAACTGATCGAGATCTTTACTGAATTTGATCAATCCCACATAACAACACGATCATTGTCGTTTGTTGTGGTTGGGAGATCCTTAAGGCTTTCTTCTCCAACATGTTTCACCCTCTGAGTTTCCGGCTTCGCTTTCACGTACGGCTGGGAGAAGATTCTCTTTCAAATCACGCAAAGAGCAAGTGGTTTTATCTTGTGATCTGTTCTTATGGCAGATCCAAAAGGCAAAGGGGTTCTCTATGAGGACGATGATGAGCCTATTATCCTTACTGAACAAGATGATGCTTTTGTTATTAAAGAGTATCGTATGTCTCTTATTGGGAAGATCTTAAATCCCAAAAAACAAAATGTGGAGAAATTATTACAGAAGATGCCTGCACAATGGGGAATGCAAGACAAAGTCACTGCAAGCGACTTGGGGAACGACAAGTTTCTACAAAGTTTTTCCACTGAGGAGGACCTCAACTATGTCCTAAGCATGGGTCTGTTCCATTACAATTTTGCATGTTTGTATTGGTGCGTTGGGAGCCATTTGTGCATGACGATGACCCTTGGATTATACCTTTTTGGGTACAATTGATTGGTATGCCGCTTCATCTCTGGACTGATCGGAATTTAAGAAATATTGGAGGGCGGTTGGGCTATGTGGATGCATTGGAGCTTACCGAGGGAAGGATGCTTATTCATATTGATTCCAGGACGCCACTGAAGTTCAAAAGGAAGGTGCACAGCCCAAAGGACGAGGAAGTAACTGTTGAGATCAAGTACGATTTGCTATTCAAACATTGTACGGCGTGTGGGATGTTGTCTCATGAGAAGGAGTATTGCCCAGCTACCACTTCTATCCAGAGGCCTGTGTCTGAGAGAGGGAATGTTTTTGCGCGTGTCCAATCCACTCATTGGCGTGATCGGACTTCGCCCAATGACACTCGTGGAGCTGAACGTCAAAGTGATAATCCTACGGCTCGTGCTCAGTTTGATCACATGCGTTTTGGAGCTAAAAGGACAAGTGGGGCTTCTTTGCGTGACCGTTTGTGTACACATCCAAAAGGGGAGTCTCATATGGACTATACCTATAGGGCTAGTGACAAACAAAATGGACAAAAGCACTCTGACCGTATCATCAGAGATAGGTAGGCTCTGCCACGTGATACTCGTTCTCGTGGTTCACGTTATGCTCACGGTCCGTATGATCGCAAGCATAACCATCTTTGGAGGGAAAAGAACCCAGATAAGTCAAGGGTGCAGGGAAGGAATACATATCCAGAAGATGTAAGGTGCGACACGAATGGAGAATGGGCTGGTGGGGCAGTTCCTTATGAACGTGTCTCAAATTCAAAGACTCGGCATTCCATAGAAAACCGGGATCATCAGGAATCTGTGGAGGCTCACACTAGTTCGGAGCGTCAAAATAAGAAAGCAGCTAGTGTTGTTATCTCACCGGCGGTACAACATTTACCAATGGAAGACAATGTTACTATAAGATCTAGGGGTGTGGCTAGTTCTCTTTGCTTCGATCAGCAGGAGGTTGTGGGTGAGAATGAACAAATTATTGGAGCACTCTCAGATATGGAAGTTAACGAATTAAACGAAGGAGATATCGGTAATCAAAAGGATAGAGACGATAATGAAGATGATGACCTTTTAGGAGAGGAGCTTGATCTACCATGGTTTTGACCCACTTTTAGCCATGGTATTGAGATGATTTTATAATATATATATACATATATATATATATATATGTGTGTGTGTTTTGGCGTCTATTAGGTATGTTTTTAGGTTCAGGAGCATTTTGGAGTAAAGAGATGATTTAGGTGCTCTTATGGAGCTTAAAGGAGAGTTTTCCCGAGATGACTATGAAGATCAGACAACAAGGTCGATATCCAGTGATACATATCGATCGATACACATCCTGTGTAATCGATCGACGACGCTTCCGTAGAAGAGGACGAATCGAGATACTCCATCGATCGATGTACGCCTTGTACCATCGATCGATATCAAGTGTGAAGAACAAGTTTTACTCAGCCTACTTGAAGCCCAAGTTCTCTCAATATTACAAGATTGCCCCTGCCGAGTTTTTAACCTAATTGAACTAATATTTATAGTTATGCCTATGTGTTTTGGAAAAGTGTGCTTTTTGAGTGTGCTTTTTAGTGCCTTTGATTGCTTCTATTCTTAATACTCTTAGTTCTTTGATTTATAAAAGTATTCTTTTCATCTTATTCTCATTTTCATAAGGTTATAGAGTTCTAGATTTAGACGAACACACAAAGAGATTTGTTGTCCAAAAGAACCAAGTGTTCAATCTTCTAATCTTATGAATTTCTATTATTACCTTGATGCTATGAATCACTTAGCCATGTCTTAGTAGATTCACTTGTTAGATTTGAGGTTCAAATAGTTATGAGGGATTAGCCCCATCTGTGGATTTTTGAGTTGTGATATTCATTATCCTAGTGAACCCTAATGCTTACTCTAGAGTAGCTAACTAGAGTATGATCATGGAATGATTTAACTTGTTAATCATCATCCTGAAATCATCTAGCATAAGCTAAAATCCTCTAGGGACGAACGAGAGCCGGTATATGATCTTGGTGAACACATATTCAATTCGATATGAAGCTATATCGATCGATACTCCTATAGAGTAATCGATCGACGGCAAACCATATCGTCCGATATCGCTGTCAACCCATCGGTCGATATTGCCGGCAGTCAGATCAATAGACGAGTCTAGATAGCGATTGCTAATAGACTTATCTAAGAGTTGAAGTTCTTTAATATCTTGCAAACAACTTATAAAGACATCTGTAGCATTATAATTATGATTATCTGAATAGCAACCCTTGAATCTAACTACTTTCTTTTATTTTTTAAAACCTAAATTAATTCTCTTGAGCAACTCACCATTGCTCACAACTGCAAATTTACTTTTAAACTTAATCAACCTAGCATAATCACTAAGGATTTTATCTTTTGTGTTCCTTAGTTCCTTGTGGATTCGATCCCTAAGTACTACAAGTGAACCTCTTATTTGAGAGAGTAATTCACTCCTTAGGGTAATTTGAGTGATATCAAATTTGGCGCCGTTGCCGGGGAACTTTGACCGCTATTAGATTTAATCTGATTAGGTCTAGGTTACTTTTTTACTGCTTAATTATCTTCTAACACAAAATTTTTTCTTGTCTTTTTCAGGTACATGCCCAGCAGTACTAGAAGCAACAAGAACAACCAACTTGTGTACTCAGAAGACCCCTACAATTTGGAACGTAGCATCCGCAGAGACTTACGTTCCACATCGATCGACATAACAACCGTTCGTCAACCGACACTCGCTTACCACAGTCGACCGAGACACCTTCTTCGTCGACCGATACTCGCACCTTTCCATCGATCGACATCAACAACAGTTCGGCGACCGAAATCATCCGACATCGATCGATATACCTCATCTTAAATCGATCGATACTTACCGGTGAGACATGGTAGCGACTATTATTCTCACTACTGATGAGAATGGAGACCTGCGTGATTAAGATGGTCACCTGCGTAATGCAGCAGGTCAGAAGCTGAATGCTCAGAAGGAGATCATTCCTGAGCAAGAAACGGCACCTACAGACTTTATTCAACCTGTAGAAGAGGCTAACAGAGCTAGAAATTTGGCTGACTACAACCGTCAAGATCAGTTCTATACCAACCGATCAGCCATCTGCCTTCCTACTATTCAGAGAGGAGATTTCGAGCTCCAGCCGCAGTACTACACACTTGTAGGACAAATACCCTTCTGTGGGTTGTCCCATGAGCATCCTATGGACCATCTGGAGAGGTTCGAGGATCTCATAACAATTATAAAAGCCAATGGAGTCCCTCAAGACTATCTTCTCTGCAAGCTTTTCAAATACTCTCTATCTGGAGAAGCTTTGCAGTGGCTGAGACAACAACCACCAGGTTCTCTCACAACCTGGAGTGACATAAAAAACGCATTCCTGCGTAACTTCTTTGATGACTCACGCGCTGAAGAATGGAGGAGGAAAATTGCTACATTCACTCAGGATCCTGGAGAATCATTTAAAGACACATGGAACAGATTCAAATCCTACCAGCGAGATTGTCCACACCACGGATTCAACAAAGTGCAACTGCTCTGCACTTTCTACAGAGGCATCACCTTGAAGTATCAGATGGCTCTAGACACAGCTAGTGAAGGCAACTTCACCACCAGGAATCCGCAAGAGGCTGTGAAGTTAATTGATAACCTAGCTTCAAGCAACAACACAAAGAACACTGTGTAGACAAAAGCTACATCATTCCTTGGGAAGGAACAGATTAATGAAGTGCAAGAACAACTGGATAATGTTCAGAAGTTACTAAACAAGCATATTTTCTCAGTGGAGGATGCAGAAACTGCAGCTGAAGAGGAATACACAGAAGAAGATGTGAACTGGATCAGTGGAGCTGGATTTTAGAGGTCTGGACGGAAACTTCGCAGGACAGAAAATAAACTTCAACCAGAGTTCACAGAAGCCTACCAACTATAGTAGCAGCAACCTCAACAACAACATGAGTTATGGAAACTCATTCTACTCAAATCCACCTCTACCCACCCAAGACAGTAAGCTGGAAGAGATTGTTGGGGTCAAAATCGGTACGACGGAATCAATAGCCAAAATTCCCCGCAGACACGAAAACGCAACAATTTTATGAATCTCGAGAATCGTTTTATAAAACTCAAGAGATCGTTTTATAAAACTCGAGAGATCATTTTATAAAACTCGAGAAATCGTTTTATAAAACTCGAGAATCGCTTTATAAAACTTGAGAAATCGTTTTATAAAACTCGAGAATCGCTTTATAAAACTCGAGAAATCGTCTTATAAAGCTCGAGAATTGTTTTATAAAACTCGAGAAATCGTTTTATAAAGCTCGAGGATCATTTTATAAAAACTCGAAGATCGTTTTATAAAACTCGAGAGATCATTTTATAAAAACTCGAAGATCTTTTTATAAAACTCGAGAGATCGTTTTATAAAACTCGAGAGATCGTTTTATAAAAACTCGAAGATCGTTTTATAAAACTCGAAGATCGTTTTATAAAACTCGAGAGATCGTTTTATAAAACTCGAGAGATCGTTTTATAAAACTCGAGAGATCGTTTTATAAAACTCGAAGATCGTTTTATAAAACTCGAGAGATCGTTTTATAAAACTCGAGAGATCGTTTTATAAAACTCGAGAGATCGTTTTATAAAACGATCTCTCGAGTTTTATAAAACGATCTTCGAGTTTTATAAAACGATCTCTCGAGTTTTATAAAACGATCTCTCGAGTTTTATAAAACGATCTCTCGAGTTTGGGAGTCGATTTCACCCTACTGTCAATAAATCGTAAAAAAGGAAACTTCGGGAAAACCCTAAGTTTCCAGAGGAACCGGCTATCTGCGAGAACCGCACAACAAAGATTAAGATGACTAAAACACTTAGAATAAAAACGAAAAATAAGAGAGGTTTGAAAGCAAGAAGGTTCTTATTCCGAATCTGCGTTGAACTGGTTACAAAAAAGAGTAGCCGAAAACGTAAGAACTTAGAAAACCCTAATTGAGACGCAGCTCGCTAACAGAAAAACGGAAAGATTCCTAAATGCTAATTTTGGTGGTGAGAGCTCTGGATTTTTGTGTGTATGCCTCTGCCCTAGACCTCCTCTTTATATACTCATCATCTTGGCTATCCGATCTTTCCATTTCGCCCAGATTTGACTTAAATCGGGAACTTTCCATTCTTCTCGATCCTTCCTTTTCTTCTGCGGAAATCTTCTATTTCTCTTCAAACCTTCCTTTTATGTTTAAACTTGACTTTTATTTTCTTTCTGCGAGTAA
>CAKOAT010243710.1:23645-36518 GCA_932364175.1 Eruca vesicaria subsp. sativa | reverse complement strand
GCCAAATTGTAATCTGTCTTCACTTTCATCATCCGCGAAGCAGCATACAACTGAGATATTCCTTCTGCACATCCATCGTAAAGAGGTTGAGTAGCTGCTTCAAATGCTTCAAAAGCACTATCATGATATGGTTCCGCTAAGACCGTCTCTTCAATCGGTTCCGGAATATACATCGGCGCGATATCCGCTTCAACTTCTGGAATTTCCTGGTAACGATCATCATGATGAGCATCCCAAGAAGGATTCTCCAACATTTCATCGACTCCTGCCGAATGATTTGCGCCGGAACTTTCCCCGACATCATAGAATTTTTCTCCGTGACCCGTCCAAACGTAGTAATTTCCCTTAAAACCGTATGAGAAAAGATGTCTTGACACAACTTTTGCTTCTCGTTGCTTCACGTTTTTGCATCGTGCACATGGACATAATAATGTTCGCCGCTCCTGATAATCTGCTTGACTACACGCAAATTCAAGAAATGCGTTGATCCCTCCCATAAAAATTTCTGAAACACAATTACTTTCAGGATCAATCCTTTGATCCATCCATTCTCTTGATTCAAAATAAAACGACATTTTTTAGACAAATTTTGGGTGTGTATGTTTTGTGTATACACTTTGGAATGAGAATTCTGTCGAAATTTTGATATATATGGAAGAGAAGCCACGGAAAAGCCACTGTGAAATCGTGGCTATAATAAATATCTATCGGCCAAACGAATCTATTATCTGATGCATGTTGTGTAATAGTGATATAAGCCACGGTAAAAGCCACGAAAATGTCGTGGCCTTACAACTTTTGGTCCGAAGATTGGACACTACACTGCCACTTCTATGTCGGCATAAAAAAACAAAAATAAGCCACGATTTATTATAGTGGCAGACGCGTGGCTTCCTTATAGCCACGATATTTTCGTGGTTTTATCGTGGCTTGTTTCGTTTCGTGGCTCTTTCGTGACAAAATCGTGGCTTTTTAATGCAAGCCACGATTTATTTTAGTGGCAAACGCGTGGCTTCCTTATAGCCACGAAATTTTTCGTGGTTCTATCGTGACTTTTTTCTTTTTATCGTGGCTTGTTTCGTTTCGTGGCTTTTTCATGACAAAATCGTGGCTTTTTAATGCAAGCCACGGTTTCGACGTGGTTGTGTCGTGGCTATGCGGTTAATTTTTACTAGTGATTTTATAATTTTTTTATATTCTTTGTACATTATAATACTCATAAACACGTTACAAAAATTGATATAGCTGGAAAATATTTTACTATGTTTTCTTACGAAGATCTTTAAAACTAGATTTTTTTCATTAGTTTAAACAAACTCAATCAACACTCTGCTAAACCAAATAGGGATTCTTTACCCATGTAAAGAAAATAGCACGGTAGAAAAATAAATAAAAAGAAAAGTTTTTTTTTCATGGGTGTAATCGAACCCTAACCTTTGTAATTGGTAACCAAACCTTAACCGTTTAGCTGTTGTGTAATATTCAAATTGTATTAAATCATCTTCAAAAGACAATCTATAACTTCTAATATGAAGTTTTTGATTCTCTAAAAAGAAAATCTAAAATTTTAAATATAGAGTGTCACTATTCAAAATTTAAAATTTGATTTTCATATTTTATTTGTATTTTGGTCCTTACAATTACATATCACATTTATAATTATTAAATATTTTGTTGTTTATTATTTTAAACCTTAATTTTTTATCTCATAAATATTTTAATTTTTTTTTTTTGTAAATTTAAAATTTACAGATAATTTTTGTTAGAAAAAAACATCAAGATAAGATTTAAAATATTTTTAAATTAGAATTAGACAACATCAACTACATGAATTAATGTAGTATTTTGTTTGTAGTTTAATATTTAATTATATATTTCTATTTATAATTTTATATTTTAGTGTAACATTTTAAAAATTGATACTGCTGTAATTTTTTTTATATATGTACTTGTTATTTATAAAAGTTCTATAAAAATTATATGAATTTGTAAATGTTTATAAATTTTTCTTTTCGTTATAAATAAACTTATAAACACATTATACGGATGTTTTTAATATAGACATAAAATGGAATCTTTGGAAATTTTGTTTTATGTTTTAGTCACAAAATTTTAATTAGTTTATTTTGGCAAAGTTTGAGTAGCTAATTTTTGGAGTCCATATAAAGCGTTCATATCATCCCAACGTAGGAAAGTGTGACTCTGGACTGTCAAAATGTACGAGCCGATGCCTAATGTAAATTATGTAATTTATGTTGCGTAAACTAATCATTTGTTTGATAAGATAATATATCGATGGAATGGAAGAATCGAACATTAATTAATACCTGAATCTGACACTCGAAAATGCCTAAAACTGAACATTGATGTAGTCTCCCAACTGAATGTAGTCTTTGGGCTTTTAATGGAAGTAACAACTGATTCAATACTTGGATGGGCTTTAACGGCCCATTAGTTTAAATTTTGAGCCCCTAACTTCTGTGTCCAAAGGCATCATCTCCTTGAGATCCAATGCCTCTCACTGAGATTCCAATCTTCTTCTCCGATCCTCGGAATGTCTTGAATAAGCTTTTAGCTACTACAATGGCGTATGGTTCATTCGCAATCTCATCGAAGGCTCTAGTCTTTTGCCGTCCTTGCTATGGCTCCATTAGAGATCTCCCTTTCTCCCTCCGCACGCCCACAGTTTCGTCTCCGTCTCTTTCCTTTCCTTTCCTTTCCTTTGATTTTCATTGGCTGAAAATGGGGAACTTCTTTATTTACAGATTGGGCGTTGCGGGTGTGTTGGAGCAATCGCAGCACCGAGGAACCTGGTGAAGCCACGCAAGGAAGAAAGCAGTGGGAATAATAGTGGAGCAAGGAAGAGTAAGGATAAGTCTATGCTGACGTGGAAGAAGTTGGATGCCAATGAGTTTGGTATTCAGAGGTCCATGATCCCTGATTCTACACGTATGGTTCTCAATAAGCTCAGGAAAAAAGGTATCCTTTTGTGTGTTTTTTGTAGTTGTTAGTTTAATGTTAATGAACCCTCTCAAGCTCTTGAGTTTGATTTATACAGTTTTAAGTAATGTATAGGGAACACCTAGTGTTTTTTTCAGAGAACTACAGTCATCATTACTTTGTGTCTGAATTATTTGTATATGATGATGATGTTCCAGGGTTTCAAGTATACCTAGTTGGAGGTTGTGTTCGTGATCTTATACTAGATAGAATCCCCAAGGATTTTGATGTCATCACTTCAGCCGAACTCAAGGAGGTTTAAATTGAACTACACGATTAATTTTGTTATCTTTTCCTTTAAAAATCTCATTTGTGAATCGAATCTTCCTTGTGTGGTACAGGTACGGCAAGTATTTCCTCGGTGCCAAATCGTTGGAAGACGGTTTCCCATCTGTCATGTTTATGTCGATGATATCATCATAGAGGTTTGTTCTAGGTTTTCACATGAAGTTATTTATCATTTGAGATAAACTAGGACTTATAATAGGCCTCTCGGCTTCTTTCTCCTATCAGGAGGAAACACTTTCTCTTAAAACTTGCAACTCAAGACTTATTAATGGAGTTGCTCAATGTAACAGGTGTCGAGTTTTAGTACTTCAGCAAGGACTGGTAAGGCGCCAAATAAGAATTTCAGAAAGCCTGTGGGCTGCAATGAACGTGACTACATCCGTTGGAAGAATTGTTTACAGCGTGATTTTACAGTCAATGGGTAAATCACTACCACTTTATGTATTTTTCACATTTATTTGTGAATTATAATCTATGTAAAGAGTGCATTATTCATATGTTGGTGGTATCTTTCAGGTTGATGTTTGATCCATTGGAGAATGTAGTGTATGACTATATAGGAGGAGTTGAAGATATCAAGAATTCTAAAGTAGGCAAGCTATCATTTTTTGTAGAAACCAATTTGACACGGCCCTAACCAGTCGAGTTATTCTGTCTGTAGGTGAGGACAGTATCGGCGGCCAAGCTTTCATTTATTGAGGATAAAGGTCAGTTTTAGATTGCGATGGTAGTATGATATATATGTTTGTTTGCAAAAGGCTTCAAAAAATGGTAATGGTGTTCACTTTACAGCTCGCATTTTACGTGCAATTAGGATTGCAGCGAGGTTAGGCTTCAACTTGACTAAAGACGTTGCTGTTTCTGTTAAGGAGCTTTCTTCTTCACTGCTGAGACTTGACCCTGTATATCTCTCTTCCCCTTCTCTTGTTCTCCCTCTTTTGTGAGGTTTGGACTGAAGATCTTCTAATCACTCTGCAGTCAAGGGTCCAGATGGAAATCAATTATATGCTGGCGTATGGTTCTGCAGAAGCTTCTTTAAGGTTGCTATGGAGATTTGGTCTCATGGAGATTCTTCTACCTATCCAGGTTTGGTCAAGAATCTTCTTCTCTAGCAGTGTGTGGCGTGGTGCATATTGGAGTATTGGTTCTAAATCGCTTTAACTATTCGCAGGCATCTTATTTTGTTTCTCAAGGCTTCAGGAGGCGTGATGGAAGGTCCAACATGCTTCTGGTACATCACTCTACTTTTTAGTATTTATTTGACACTAGAGGCTGCAATAAACAGACTCCATAGGGCTAACTGATTTGAAGCCTCTTACTTGCAGTCAATGTTTCGCAATCTTGACCGTCTTGTAGCACCTGATCGACCATGCGCTGAGCTACTCTGGTGAGAAACCTCTCCTTTGGTACATCTATTTTAGTAAATAGCTTTGCCAAGTTAAACTAAAATGGAATAACTGCAGGATTGGGATCTTAGCGTTTCACAAAGCATTGGTGGATCAGCCTCGGGATCCCACGGTAGTAGCTTCCTACTGTCTTGCCATCTACAGTGATATATCTTTATCCGAAGCCATGGAGATTGCAAAGAGCAACACAAAACAGCACAACTCAAACTTCCAAGAACTGTCCGTTCACGAGAAAGACATTACTGGCTCAGGCAGCAAACTGTCGCAGCAGGTCATGAGCTTAGCAGATTCTATAAAATCAGCTGCGAAGAAGATGAATGATCGAGACTACTTAGCTAATGCGATGAGCAAATACCCGCAAGCACCAAGCTCTGATATGGTACACACATTGTGATCACACTGCTGCATCTACTAGAAATGTTTTCATATTCTTCATTGGGGTTGTTTTTTGGCAGGTGTTCATGTCGAGACCATTGTTGGAAAGAGTTCAGAGAATGTTTGGAAGTGTGAGAAGGAAGGGAGACGGAGAGAGAGGCGTGCCAAGTTTAGACCGTAGGATAAACTACAAGTCTCTTGCTCTTGGAGACTTTCACGAGACACGTCGTGTTTTTGCTAGGATTGTCTTTGATACTGTTTACCCTCCAAAGACTTGAAGCCTAGATTTTTTCCTTCATTTCATATTCACTTTACAGATTAGTATCAACTATTTTTCTGAGAAAAAAATAGATAAAGTTCTAATTTTTTTTAATATATTATTAACTAACTCTAGAGTTTCAAAAATTAACAGAATATCTGTAGTATCCAAAATGCCATTTTTGCCTTTTGTTACCCAAATAAAATTACAAAAACTGCATATATTTTTGTGTTGATGCCACAGAGACAAAATTTCATATTATTTATGAAAATGCAAGATTTGCTAGGTAAAGTTAGAGTTTTTTGTGGCAAAATTATAAAGCTGGTTAAATACTGGCAGATTTCTTAATAACATTTTTGGTAACTTCTTTCTCTTCGAAATCATTAATTTTATAAACTTGGTCAAATTTTTTGACTCTTTCAACTCGTGCACATATTAAAATAATTTTATTTTATCTATTTTCCAAATAAAAATATCATTACCTACCACAAAGCTATAAGCACATGCTTGGAAGGTAAGGGTTCCTCCAAAAGATTTGCCATCTTATGTGGCAGGTGATTACATGACATGTAGCTGTCACAAGCATTTTAAACTACCGACATATGAGATGTGACAACCACTGCCCTCGATGTGGAATGCTAGAGGAGACGATCACACATGCAATATTCGAGTGTCCACCTGCTTTACAGGTTTGGGCACTATCATCGACGCCTACCAATCCAGCTATGTTCCCAGTTCAAAGCACGTACGCCAATATGGATTATCTGTTCTGGAGAAAGAATGCAATAATGGAACCGGAAATGGATAGGGACCCTTATCCTTGGTTAATCTGGTACATTTGGAAGGCTATGAATAATAAGTTATTCCGAGGCATTGATAGGGACCCATTGGAAGTGGCGCGTTATGCAGAGAGTGAATGCCAAGCTTGGTTCCAAGCAAATGAGCAGACATTACCGTCTTCCCTTGGGGATGGAATAGGCGTCGACCAAGCCTTAAGCTTGGAAAACATCTGCATGGTGGATGGTTCTTGGACTTCAACGGAATCATTCAGTGGGTGTGCGTGGGTTTTGAATGATGCTGCTGGAAAAAGTCAGTTACTGGGTGTGCGTAATTTTGAGCGAGTGGAATCGGCGTTGCATTCAGAGTTGGAGGCACTGCGGTGGGCAATGGAGAACATGCTTCAACATTCGCCATGTCAGAGCTTTGGAACTGATTGTAAGGAAATGATCGAAATGCTCAAAAATCCTCATGCTTGGCCTAGCTTCTCAACAGAGTTGGAGAAATTGATGACGCTAAAGATCTGCTTTCCAGAATTCAAGATCTCTTATGTTCCTAGACTTCAGAATGGTGCTTCCGATTCGTTAGCTAGGTCTTTTTACCGTAAGCTTGTGTACGTTGGTTGTTCTGTTCCGGTCTGGTTACCCAGACCACCTCAAGTCGCTTGAGTAATAGATCAGACGTTTGATGTCAAAAAAAAATAAAAAAATATCATTACCTACCTATTTAACCATCATTTAACAATTAAGGATAAACCATAGAATATTGAAAATAATATAACATAGAAAGTTAGTATATATTACATTAAAAATAAAAAATGTCATATAATTTGAAATGTGATTGTTTTTTTCTAAAACGTCATCTATCAAAAAAGATAAAAGTTGAAGGAGTATTGGAATAGCATTCTCTTTTATTAGATTTTCTAATTATTTATAATTATTTTTGTCTACGGAGAGACCCGTAACATATAACACTTATTTGAAACAAGACAAGGTCGGTACAAAAGGTAAACATACCCAATCCATCGATTATGTATATAATAATAAAGAAGGTATATTTTTATTAATGTATTAATATTTATGTGAAATTGAATTTATAGTTTTTTGATAATAGTGATATTTGTAACAATTTTGCATTATTTATAATCTTTATTAATAAATATACTAAATAAGTGTATTATTAGATAACAGTGATTTTAAATGTGAAATTTTTGTATTAACAAATAATTTAGTATATTGTGATTGCTTATAATCATATGCTTATATAAAAATTGAAGAAAAGTTAACATTTGAGGTCACTTTGGTCTTTAAAATATCATAATAAGATATATTTTATTTGACACTTTCTCTCAATCTTTCAACACGAAATAATACTTGAAATTTGAACTCCACCCTTTTCTCTCTCAACAATTAAATAAAACAGTTTTTTTATCTAACTCTCAAATCTTAAGATAAACACATCTTCTTTTGTTGGGTTCCTCCTCCTTCTTATCTCATTCCAATTACGGCGGGATCGTCCTCTCCTCCTTCTTGGCTGCCTCCTTCCGCACCTTTTACTCCTCCTGAATATTCTACTCAAAACCCTCCACCTTCAGTCTCAAGATGACCGTCAAATCCCTCAGACAGCGGCGGATGACAATCTCCTCAATCTTCATCTTCATTGTCTCCTACTTTCGATGGTTTATCAACAGGAGTGGAGGTTGGAATCGCCATTAGAGGAATTAATATACTTGTGTTGTCTTGTTTGTTAGAAGAGATAGTGGAGGTTGGAATCGCCATTAGAGGAATTAATATACTTGTGTTGTCTTGTTTGTGAGAAGAGACGAAGAAGATACTTACTATGCTCTTCTTTAACCTTCTCTTGGTTTTAAAAGTATTAGCTTGTCAGAAAGTTGCAATCTTTTCGTGGAATATTAATTTGTTACAAAGTTTCAATCTTTTGCTATATTGAATTTTTAAGATTTGGAAGGTTCTTATGTTCCTTTGGTTGTGAAGCTCAATGTGTATGATAGATGACATAAGGTTTACCTCCTTTTTGCTAGAAGTGATTTTTGGTTTCTCAATTCATGTTGATTCTGCTTGATTTTTGGTTCTCTCTTTCCGATAGCTAGTCATATTTGTGGGTAAAAAAATCCAGACACAAGGACTTCTTGGGTTCTTAGATTCACAGATTCTCTACTCTTTTGAGATTTGGTTGTTACAAAAATTTATACTTTTTTGTTAGATTTCGAATCTTACCTCACTTTTATCTATTGAATATGATTCTTACAAAAAAATATTTATTTTTTCTTCTTTCATTGATGATATTTTTGCGTAGGTCGTCATTAACGTGTGTTTGATTCTTCATTTCAGTGGAGATCCACGATTTGTTTAAGCTATTGTTATTAGATATTGAAAGTTGAAATCTTTGTTTCTTTTTGATGTTGAAGATAATGTGATTTCGAGCTCAATGGTGTGTGACGAAACTTTGCTGTATGGAGGCTTCTAAATCAGGATGGTTCATATAGGGACACACTCCCTTCCTTCTCAAAACCTGCTGCTTTCATTCATCTCTGTACATACCAAACGCTTAGAGTGCTGCTCCAGTTCCTCGTGTACAGATGGATAAGAATATTCATTCCTTGCCAAGGAAGCGAGCCCAGTACATATTCGATTACATTCCTCTTTACTTCTCTGGATTAGGGCCATCCTTGTTTTGAAGATATTTAACATATCTCTTTGAGGGCATGTAATTTATATAAAGTCGTGTTGTCTCTTTGCTTGAGCCTTTGTCTCTGTAAGATTTGGAGCTTCATCTCAGTGACAATAAATGTAAACTTTGCAGACTTGAGATGGAAATCAAGACTCGAAAGGCTGCTCAGGCTCGAAATCCCTCTGATCCAAATTTGTTGCAATAAATTCATGAGAATTATGAAACAAAATTATTGAAGGCTATACCCTTTCTAAGGAGCACAACATTTAATATACATAGTGGCAGCTGTCTTATAAACAAATTCAAACTTTAGATCACACATCAGTGTTGTCTTTTGCATTTTGGAAAAGGTACATGTGGATATATAAAAATTGGTACATGTAGATATATGTAAACACATGTACATGGTGTACATCTCGCACTGATATATCATATAACTGAATTTTTGTTAGTCTTCTAATGAAATTATGCAATTGTGGCACAATTGATCTAAATTAAGGTAACAAATACCAGTGTTGTTATTTTTTTGTGCAAATCAGAGATGATATATATGGAAAAGAAAGTGTACACATGGATATGTGTAAAAAAAACTGTACATGACAAAGATAGTGTACACATAGACATCATGTAAAAAAGACAGTGTACACGACAAAGATGTGTACACATGGACACATGTAAAATATACATAGTGTACACAATAAAATGGTGTACACATGGACATCATGTAAAAATGACATTTTAAAAAGTTTATAAAGATGGTTTTGCAAGTGTAGAAAACATTATATGGAACACATTACATCTCAAAATATGATGTTGTTGATTGAAGCAAAGGTTATGCATGAGCCCTCATGTTATGTTGTTGATTGAAGCAGCAACAATGACCTTTCACTTAGTTAACATTCATCAAGAAAAAAAACTTGAATATGATCTCTCACTTGCTCACATTATTCTGATCCTTTCAGATAGAAAAAAAAAACATTTCACTTAGCTCACATTCATCAAGAGAAGATCTAAAAACACGGTAACAACACCAAAGAGAAGAGCGAACATAATCAGCAGAAAAGTGTTTATGTTTACGTTGAGTGCTTGTCTTGATCAGAATCAATAAGCACTGATCATCTTCTTCAGCTGAGTGCTTGTATTGATCAAGAACACATTGCCAACAAATGTGAGAGACAATATACGAAACTATATATATAAACCTGAACAAGTTGTAAAGTGAAGCAGATACCACCAAACATCAATACAATCTAAAATTTTTTGCAAAATTTCCAATAGAAAAACTACTAACTTCATCATGTTCACAACGAAAGTTTCCATATACTCAGAAATAATAAGAAATCAGAGATCAAATAAAAGGCAACCAATATTTAAATATATTAAAACTAAACAAAAACTAACATTTTTCACATAGATTTTAGAAAATAAACTAGACAAAATCTTAACTCAAGTAAAACCAGAAAACATTCATTAAACATAATTAAATGTTTCAAATTTTATTTCAAACCCAAATCATGTGAAATTCTTCTAAAATGCATAAGAAACTAATTGCAAGCAGGGATGGCCCTGGGCTAAAGCTCGTAAATCATGGGTTTTAGGCGCCATGTTTTATACACATTTTAAAGGCGCCAAAAACAAGAAATGTCTCATGGTATAGTGGTTCATGAACTCCCTTCTTGCTCTTCAAATGGTAGGTTCGAAATGACTATCCTTTTCCCTTTACATCTTCCTTTTAAAATGAGATCTCGACTTTCCTTTTCCCCTTACATCTTCCTTTTCTAAATGAGATGATAATATGATTGCTTTCTAAAATAAAAACGTAATTATTTATTGTATTCCATGTTTTTATTTTCATTATGTTTGAATGTTCTCTCAAATATTTGTACTCCATTATGGACTGTGTTGTTGGAATTAATGTACTTCCCAATCTTCCATGTAAATATTGTTTTTTTCTATTTTCTTGACTGTAATAATCCTTTTAAAAATTCTTGAAATCTAAATAAACATAATATTATAAATTAGATTAGGCTCTATGAAATTATAAAGATCACACTGAAATTTCAGTGTTTGAATAATATTGCAAAATATTTTTTCTTAAAATGATTATGTTTAAAAAAAAATGATGACTATTCTAAAATACATATATAGTTTATGGCACATTACTAACAATTTCTTCTTAAGATGTTATTTTTTTTAAAAGTAAAGTTCATTAACAATTGTTTATGTTCAGCTATATTTCACGAGTGATTAAATAGATGGTCGGTAATATCATATTTAAAACATGTTATTATTCCTTTTTCATTAAGAAAATGAAAGTTTTATTAGTATTCATGAACTTTACTTCTTCTATAAAATAAACTAATTTTAATAACACTTTACATTATTCTAATTATATATTTTAAATGCATAAATTTAAAATATAAAGGGCAACAATTTTCTAATGTGCTTTAGGCGCCATCTAGGTCTGGACCGGCACTGATTGCAATTTACCAAATTTGTTCAAATTATTCAAAATTTCAACAGAAGTCTAAAAGAAGAGGAGAAAGAAGAAGATACACACGGGAAACTTTCTAGGAGGAACCTAATATTCAAAGTAGACGTAATCTCCCGTCGCCAAGGAGATGCCTTTCATGTTTTACCTGAGATCTCAGATTCGAAGAGGAATCTTGGAGTTTCTGGCGTTATTGTCCAATAGAAGAGATGGCAATTTAATGAAATAACATATGATGGAAGAGAATGGCCTGGTAAGATTGGCGGAGAGGTCAACGTCGGAGAAACCACCACATCAGAGTCGCCGGATCACTTTTTCTATTTTTTGTGTGAGTGCAATTAAAAGAAGAAATAAATGATTCAAAACAAGAAATATAGTTACACGCAAAAGAGAAAAAAAATAGGTGATAGAATGATTAACTAGAAAGATATTTAGTAATTTTGATTTTACAAACTATCTTAGTAGCAATAAGTATCCCATTGTGTAATAAAAACTCATAAAGTAACCTTAGGTGTAAATGACTCAAAATTGAATGACATTGCTATATACTTAAAGAAACTTATATTTACCAGTTACTAATAGAATTATATTAATTTATCAAGTTAAATGTAACTTATATTTAAACATTTATATGATATTAGTTAAAACTCATACAAGATATACTAGTAAAAATTTGTGTTGGCCTCCATAAACCTTGGACTGTCACCAATGCTAAATGTTTTTTTTAAATTTTGCTTGTTGCTGTAAGCTTATAACTGGAAATTTTTTTTTGTGTGCATCATATATGACTTATCTGAAGAATGAAATATTGATAGAAAAGTCTTTGAAAGAAGCATAAGGGGACAAACCATCAGTTTCAGTGTAATCTCTCCTCTTTTGATTTACTGTAAATTAATCAGAGTTACCGTGCTGTTCAGATCTGATTTAAAGTTGGTTACATGCGAATAATTTAATATCACCTATAATTTTTGTTTTTTGTATTTTTTCAGTTTATAGTTTTCTATATTTCCCCTTAATCTGTAAAATTTTCATGGGTGTCTTTGTGTTTTCTTCATATGTATGCGTGCCAAAGTTTCTGGATTTGTGGACAGAGAAGAAGATAATTAAATGTAAACTTTATCACTATACTATATATGAAAAGTAAATAGTATAAACACCCACGTGTAATAGACATAGTTACTATTAAGTATAGAATGATCTATATACATTTGAGCGTGAATGCTTCTTCTCCTTCACCACTATCTTCTGCTCCATCATTGTCATTTCTCCTACTTATTTGTACCGTTTTTTCTTCTATCCAATTTTCCTAGTGTTTTTTCTTTTAAATTACGGTATACTATTCTATTTATGAATATAATATAGTTTTATTCTTCTCATTTGAGAATTAGATTAAATTTTTATACTATTTATCAAATATTACAAGATATTGTCTATTCTAAATCAGTAATAGTTTTGTATCACTTTCACCTCATGTTTCTTCTCCTCCACTACTCCATCAGCTCCCCCCCCCCCCCCCCCCCCCCCCCCCCCCCCCCCCCCCCCCCCCCCCCCCCCCCCCCCCTCCCCCCCCCCCCCCCCCTCCCCCC
>CAKOAT010243710.1:0-23545 GCA_932364175.1 Eruca vesicaria subsp. sativa | reverse complement strand
TAGAACAATTGATAATGGCAGGTTATAATATGTTTAGGTCATTATTGTGTTTCGTGGATTAGGTGATTTTCTTTTGCTTGAGTTGATTAGTTCCATTTCTAATTGAGGATTGTACTATGTTTACCATTGATTGTTTATATATCCCACATGTTCACCACATTTGGTGTTTTTTCTAAAGAACAATTTTCTTATACTATTCGATGTAACCATTAGTGTTTTTATTTTCTATTCTATTATAGCTCTATAAATAGAAATGTAATATAATCATGTATTATATTTATCGTCATATTGGTACAATGAATCAACAGTTTTATACTATTTGGTGATAAATATAGTATAGTATAATTTCAAAATTGTACATTCTTCTTTAATGCAATCTCACGCGTGAGAAAAAAGAAAGTTGTCCATTTTTACGTAAACTATCACATTCCAAAAATCACTTTAATACATGGTTATTTGGTGAGTTTTTACTTCTGTTATGTTTATTTCGCCATGATTTATATGACTGTTTCTTCTTTGTTTTACCTTTTTTTTTTGTAACTTTTCTTCTTTAATTTACTTGTGAGCACTAGTTTCTGGAATTTCTTGTAAATTAACATTTGAATATTTATCTGAATATTTTTTTTGTTGAATGATTATGGATTATGTGTTTATTTTATATACTCATCAAAAGTGGATTAGACTTTCCATATACTCTGTGATCAACGAGTATATTATAAAATATTTAATACGGAATATTAGTGACAAAAACTCAAAAGGGCAACTCTTTTTATTGTTCTGACGTATAAATGAAAGTGTCTATCGTAGTCCATCGTATGCAAATCTTGAGAGCGTCATGAGTCGAATCTAGCTGTTTCGCAAATTTCCAAACCATGTAACGTCACAACTTGGTTCATCTCATCAATCAAATCAAAATATTGATATTCTATTCGTGAGATGTTATTTGATAGCGTGGCTGTTGCAAATTTCAAATTTGATAGCGTAGCCTTCCTGTCCTTTTAGACTTGACTGACTTGACTACTTGAAAGATAAAGTATTTCCTTTGTCATTCTTTTTTTTTGTAACTGTATTCTTTATATTATTTTTCGTCCATGTTTTATACTCCCGAAAAAGGTTAGGGCTATGAATGTATTGCAGATAAAATGCAAAATAAATGCAGGACAGTTAATATGCAGAATCATCTGCATTTATTTCCCATTCAACATTTTAAATGCAAAACAAATAGAAATATTTACAAATCTGCATGCAAATTAATGATGGTTATTAAAAAAACTGATCTGCAAAATCCCATAAAACGTGGTGGGCATGATGCAGGTGACTAATGAATGTTTTTCCTTAGTTATTTTTTTATCAGCCATTAGTTTCTTATAAATAGTTTTATTTAGTTTATTTTATTTAGTTTTTAAATCAAACGAAAATTATTTCAAAGCTATATTTTATATCATGTTATGTTTAAGAAAAACTTTATGTTTGGATGAATTTACCATTAAAATGATATATAAAATATACATATTTTTATATCAGTTAAAAATTATATATTCCCAAACTTTCTATATAATTTCTTTACAGAAATTGGTTATGCAAGTTTTTAATTATCTAAAATTATATAACTTCATTAAAAAATTAGTAAATGCTTTTACAAAATTAAAGATTGAATATATTTTTATTTTAGATATCTACATCTAGGCCTGGGCAAAAAAATGGAACCGAAAAATTAAACTAGAACCGACTCGAAATACCCAAAACCAGAATCAGATTGAAATCCTCAAATATCCGAATGGTTCCTATATTTTTATATCCAAAATAACAAACCGAACCAGAATCAATCTGAGAATCGAAACGGATACCCGAATATATAAAACTATTAATTATATGTCGTCTACCTGATATTTAACACTATCTGAACTAACCAAACCGGAACCAAATAAAAACCGATTATTTTGGATACTTTCTAGTTCCTAATTTTACTTTCTGAACTGAACCGAAAATATGTCACGTAGTAAATGAATACTAAGATTATATTTAATAATTTAGTTATGTTTTACTGAATTATGAAAATTTTTTATATGTCACAATAAAGTTTATATTTAAAATTTTAAATGAAGATTTTATTGATACAATAACATATATAAAATTTGACAATACTAATTCTTTAGTTGAACTAAATGGTAAGAAAAATATAAAAATTAATTAAAAATACAATAAATAAGAGTAAAACAAGAATAATTTTTATAATTTTCATCAGTGATGAATTTCATATAATTTAAAATTTCACTATAATCATTAAATTATGATATTTATTCTTATTTGTGTCAACATGTACTTATTTATAATAAGTTTTATTTTGTTTAGCTATTTAATTTTAATTAAAAATATTTAACATTTATTTAAATTTAATAATTTATTAAATTAGTTTGAATTGCATTTGTTCTGCGTGATCTGCATGATATGCATTTGTTCTACTTGATCTGCATTTTTGTTTGATCTGCATTTTTGCATTGTCCATTCGAATGGCAGATTGTGAGATATTTCTAAAGTGGTTGCTTTAGAATATTCACAAATAGAAGATCCAAAAATATAAGAGTTTCACTAACTTTGTTAATAAACAAATGAAAAAAGCCGCAGCAGCTTATGCAAACGCACCACTGTTCTTCTCTTTGTTCATTTTAACATATATAGGCTACTTTGAAACAAAAAAAACATATATAGGCTACTGAAACAATGAAAAAGCCTAAATCTTCATGGTAAATTATTTTTGAATTTCTAAGGATGGTTATGTGCTGTAAATTATTATCGTCATCTTATGCATATGGAATGATAGCAATAATAGCTAAAGCTAAGTAGAATAATATTATTAGAAAATAATATATTAAATAAAATAAAGCTAATTAAAAACTTCAAATGATTTTGTAGACGACACTCTAGAACATATTTGTATTACATTTAAACAAAAATCCAAATCTATAAATAGTTTTGTCAATATATAAATCTATAATGATAGAATCTAAATATATTAATCTTCAAATTTAATAATTTAGATACAAAACTAAAAACCTATCATATTTATTTTGGGGCGAAGTACCAAGAAATAACTTTTTCCATGGTTCATATAGTTGCAAAGTTATCAGTTTAGTTTGCAAAGTCTTCGTAGAATCTTTTAGTTGATAACAAAAAAAAAATATATATGTATATATTGGGAATAAGACTAAATTTCCTATAAGATGATATTTTTGACACATTAGCTAATCTTAGAAATTTTAGAGAGAATTTCACTTTTATTTTTTATTTGGTACCATTATTCATGTTTCATTTTTTTCTAAATAGAAATTTTCAAAAATACCTAAACATAAGGTTCCATTAAAGAGGTTAAGATATTTATGTCATTGATTTATAAATATAAATAATTATTTAAATATTTTTTTAAAAAAAATTAGAAATAAAGAGTAAATTTACTTTTAAAAGCTTTCGAATTTCACTTTTTCAAATTCAAACTTTTTTATATTTTTTTGAATATTTTTCTGAAGAATTTCACTTTTACCTTCTAGTTGATATTATTATTCATGTTTACCTTCTCTAAATGAATATTTTCAAAAATACCTAAACATGAGGTTCCATTAAAGAGACAAAAATATTTATGTCCTTGTTTATAAAGTATACATAGTTATTTAAATAAATAAAGAATAAGATAATAAAAATTGAAAAAATAAAATAAAATTATATTTTTTAAAGTTTTTGAATTTTTTTTTAAATTTGAACTTTTAGAATATTTTTTCTTTGATTTTTTCCCATTTTTCATACTTTCATTTTTGAAATTCAAAAATTCTTTTTGAAACTATATTTTTTTAATTTTAAATATTTATTTATATATTTTATTAAAATTTTAAACCATATCTTTCAAAACCTCACCCTTCAAATCTAAACCATAAGTCTAGATTAGTTAGCCCTAGTGGTTATAAATATCTATTTATCTTTTTTTAAAAAAATAAAGGGTAAAAATAGTTAAAGTAAATATGAAAAATGATACTAAGAAAGTGTTAGTTTTGACAATTCTCTTTTTTTTTTTTTTTTTTTTCAAATTTTCATTTTGAAATTCATCAAAAAAAAACAATTTGAAACTATTTTATTTATTTAATTTTAATTTTAAATATTTATTTTAATTTTTATTAAAATTCTAGATCCTATATTCCCCTCAAATCTAAAGAAAAATTGTCAAAACTAACTCTTTTTAATTTCCATTTTCACATTTACCTTAACCACATTTACCCTTGATTTTAAAGAGGTAAATAGACATTTATAACTCTAGGGTTAACTAATATAGACTAGGTTTTAAATCTGAGGGGTGAGCCTTTGGAGGGTAGAGTTTAGAATTTTTGTAAAATATAAATAAATATTTAAAATTAAACTAAAAAGAATTAAAAATAGTTTCAAAAAGAATTTTCGAATTTCAAAAGGAAATGTTGACGAAAAAATAATTGTTTATTTAGAAATTTTTTTTTTCAAAAATTCGAAATTGATTGAATTTTGAAAACTTAAATTTTATTTTTATTTTTATGTACTTATATAATTATTTATAATTATAAATCAAGGACAATAAATATCTTTTCTCTCTTTAATGGAATTTCATGTTAAGGTATTTTTGAAAATGTCTATTTAGAGAAGGTAAACATTAATAAGGGTTCCAAATAGAAGGTAAAAGTGAAATTCATTCAAATCTAAACCCTAAGTATATAATAGTTAACCTTAAGGTTTTTATTTTTATATTTAACACTGGTTAGTTATACATTACAAACTATGAGAAATATTACATAGACGATATTGTACCCGAAAATTTTACAAATTTTACCTGCCTTATGCAGATTCACGTCTGAGTGCATTACCCTAAGCTGTCCTATGAAATCCGTTTCTTGTAAGCCTTTTCTCCAATCTGCATAATTCGCCATTCACCTTCTCCGAGAATTTAAACCTTGTTGGTGTAGAAATTGCATAGCTTAGGATTTGAACCCCAGATCTAGTGTAGAAGCCTTTAAACCTTAACCACTAGACTACGGTGCTTCAACAACCTTAAGGTTATACAAAGAAACATATAAATTAATAATGTTGAGATTATACCAAAACTATATTTTTTATTAATTTATATAGATTATTAATTTATCGATATATTAATTGAACCAAAAATTCAATTTGTGGCTATAAAATTATATTATTTTATAGAGATTTTTACTGTATATTAATTTATAGAGTATTAATTTAAAGAGTTTATATTGGAAATGTCTATTTACCTCTTTAAAATCATGGTTAAATGTGGTTTATGTAAAAACAAAAACAAAATATTATGAAAGTATGACAATTTCTTTGAATCTTATTCCACTTTCAGTTAAGCATATTTATCTAGTTAAAGTTATCTTTTTATATTTAAACCTAATTACATTGTAGCAAATCAGCCTTTCCAATAATTTATTTTGCTAAGTAACCTAATTTCAAGCAAATCTTTAGCAGAAGAAAGGTTTGAACCTAACTATTCCTACTTTAATTAAATAAATAAATAAATAAATAAATAAACAATCATTAATGATAAGCAAATAAAAGAAGGTGGACGATGATGTTAACTTGGGATTGGCGCGAAATAAGAAAAAGCTTGAAAAAGAGAGACAAAAGTATCTTTGATTGGACGAAGAAACCAAAGCCTATCCTCTTCTATCACCAACGAACCTTCACCCTCTCTGTCGGTTACTCTTCTTTTTCATTTATTACTATTTTAATAATAGAGACTCCCCACTTTTTCTTTTCTTGGAAGTTTTTATTATTCTCGAAGAACCCTGCTCAAGTCGCTTGAAGCTATTATTCTCCAGGAGGATTTTTAACGAGGTTCGGTATCTATCCACTATTTGTTTTCTTTATTCCTTTTGCATTAGCATATGTAATGTACTTGTTGCTACTCACATGGTTTATCCATGATGATCGTTTCAGAAATATCTTTAAGACAAAAACTGTATAGTTATTATCGAGATCAAAGACACTGAGTCTGCTCTCTCATAATCCATGCTTCTGGGATTTATTTTCTAGACTTTTCTTGCTAAGGAATATATACCCAAAGAGATGTTTTTACAGTTTGAAAAGCAGACAGCTTGGATATGATTGTGTTATCTACCCATGTGTGTCTATCTTCTCCATGGTTATTATTTTATAGTTTCACATGTGGACCGGTGCAGATTGTAGATATGCTTCATTTTGGATTTTTTTTTTGCTAATTGTTTCAATATGTAAACTTCATTTACACTTAGGGTATCTTCACAACTTGTCTCCTAAGGCATGTGTTTTTCCCCTATGTGGCGTAGATAGCATCATCACTCTCCATGGATGTTGTAGAAAGGAGGATTTCATCTGGCTATGCCAAACCTCCATGGACATTCAAAGGAAGGCAAGAACATCCCTTTTTGAGAATGTCTCCAGCTATTCTTCTTCTTTTTCTTCTTCTTGATCTGCTTTGCTAGTTTTCTTCTTGTTCTTGGTTTCAGTGCCTTGTACCAGATCCATCTTGTGAAGGCTGCTACTGCTCGTGCATTCATCCCTAAGGAACTTAGATTAGTTGAAGCTTTTGGGTAACAAAAAAAAGATACTTACAAGGCTCGTTTTCTATTTTTGTTGTCTTCGTCAAAACCATTATGGTTCTTTTGGGATCTTCAGGTACACTCTTGGGGGGTTTTTCCTTGCTAGCTACGATGATAGCCCCGTCGGTGCCTTTGATGAGGTCTCTTCTTGCCTTTCCTTTGCACCTTACTCAAACCTATCACCCCACAACTGATTCTTTTACCTTTTGTCTCTGTCGCTTTTTTTTTTTTTTTTTACAGCTTGTGGTGATTGCAGGAACTGTATGGAACCCTCCTACATCATGCGCGTATGTTCATTCTCCCCTGCTTGCACTAATATAATCATTAAATTCTCTAGTAAAGCATAGTTAAAATCTCAAGTGACCAAGTTGGAGAATATTCTATTAATTAGATTCATACTTATCAAATCAAGTGATGTGCACATCTTCCTTATGTCCCTTTAGATGGGCCGCTAGGGTGCTTGTGAACAGTGATGAGGCTTGTCACCACGGACGCAAGGTTGGTGGGTCTTACTTTGTCTCTTTATTAATGATGCATTATTATTATTATAACATTGGTGGTGTTTTGTTGCAGGAAGTAGGACTCCCAAGCCAAGTTGCAAGATTTTCAAAAGTTAGTGCCTCACCTTTGGTCTCAAAAGTGATTTAGCCTTGGACTATTACTGACGATGCTCTCATTAAGTTTCTTTTTCTGAGCTATTGAAAACAAAATTAATATTGTATACATAAAGTGGATACAATGGAATCATTAACTAGAAAAAGAAACATTCTTCCTAAACTCTTGGAGAAATATGGTTTGAGTAAAAGTAATTTTCGTGGTTGGGAATAGAAAATCACTGCAGTTCCAAAGCGAAAAAGGGAGAGAGGTTTTGGTTTCTTGGACACATTTGGGCTAGGAACTACTCTGTCTCACCCTGAAGAGATGGTCGAGGTTAAGGTTAGTGAAGTTGATGGTGCTGCTTGTGCCGATATCTGCAGTATCAAAGTTAGATCAGACGGTGAATTCTTTGCTTCTTGGTCTAACTTAACTCTCTCTGTGTATTATATTCTGAGAAACTCATGTTCTGTTTTTAATATGGCAACCTCAGAAATGGAGAAAAAACTCGGAAACTGGATGGGACCAGCAATCAAAATGTCACTGCCAAGTTTTAGGTAAATGTTTTAGGCTCTTGTGATTGTTTTCATTGGAGACTTGGCTAATAATAAACTCATCAAGAATGTCAAATAATGGCAGTGGCAATACAAAGTACTTTCTAAACCTGCTAAAATACTCTTGCCACCTCCACTGCAGGTGATGTTTCTGCTTTGAACTTAGGTTAATCTCTTAATAGAATACACGTTTATTGAAAGGAGTCTTGTATTTTATAGGGTGAGGCCTGTGAGACCTGCGGTTGTATCAGATCCATTGGATGATGAGACAGAGAACTTTAATCACACATCACAAGAGTTGCTTGAAAATGAAAGGAGGCTAAGCATAGCTGTGATGCTATCAAAACCAATCATAGCTCTTGAGTTTAAAGATTTAACAATGCAAGTAGAAGCTCCTGTTGTAGTTTAGCACAGCACTAAAGTTCCAAGAACATACACTTCCTTCTTACTACAAGGTTCACATCTTTACAACAACAAAAAGAAAACAAATCTTTCCGATTTTTTTTTTTGGCTTTTTCGCCGATTAAATAAACCTTTTGACAAAATCTTTCATACTTACATAAGCTTAACAGATCATGGTTTATGTTAAAACTCTTCAGGAAGAGGATGACCATCTAAGAAAGCTTTGAAGAGCACTAGTGATCTCTCAGGCTGTGAGAATGGGACCTCATGTGAAGCTCCTCGCACTGTTGCAAATGACAAGACATTTCCATAGACTTGAGTCCAGCCACCGACCTGAAACAACAAACCAAATTTGTTAGTTTCTTTTTTTTTTTTTTTCTTTTACCATTAGAGAGTGATGTTTGTGTACCTGTTGTCCTGCAAACCAGACTCGATAAGGCACACTTGTTCTCAGTCCCAACCGCTTAGCCAATCTGCTCACTAAAGTTCTACTTCCTGTCAACGGGATCACTGAATCTTGATCTCCACTGTAGACAAGAACGGGCACTCCAGCTTGAACAAGGCTGCCCACGATAGTAATCGTTGGTATCTCCACATCAAGCAATTGGTAGTCAAGCACGCTGTATTCATCATGAGAAAACAAACAAAACATGAGTTGGTTAAGTCAAACTAGTAACATCATCGGCAAATTGTTAGAGAAGAAAATGAATACTACTAACTTGCTGCAAACTGTCCATTCACGTACACCTACGAGCCGAGCATGAAGAGCTTCCTGCACATCTCTTCTGTTTAGATACTTCACCGTCTCATCTTCCACACATACATCCACAGATTCTCCTACTTGCTGTTCATTCCAACAAAGGTCATAAACACAGAGCAAATAACAAAGTTCTAATGTTTATGTTTTGTTGTGACTCACGTTGGGGCTTACGACTTTGGACTGAGAGAGCACAGAGGGAATGCAGACGTCGAGAGTGACATCATACTTGTCCACAAACCGACTAGTCTCAGTGCTAACTTGACTCATCACTTTAGAGCACATACTAGACACTGAGCCTCTATAGTACTCACTCACATAGCGCGAGTAATTACAGTAAGAAGTGAACATTTTGTAAGTGGAGTCCGAGATCAAGCCGTGAGACCAGAAGTACTCAGCCCGCGAGTTGAAATCAGTGGAAAACTCCAAAACAGGATTGCCAATCTACAAAAGAAACGGATTACAAACATGAAACAAGATTAACTATATTGTAAAAGATAGCATTAAGATGGTGTCTTTGACTTACTGCAATTCCTTTGAGATTGAACAAATGATGGTGCTTCTTATTGTACTGAATCATAAGCTCAGCTAGTTGGGGAACATAATGGCCTACATGTGCATGGAAACTGAAGCTTTTAAATAAAAGAGCTATGTACTATGAAGAGCTTGAAATTGCTGAAACAAAAGTTGTTACCAGCATAGCTTTCACCAGTGATGAAGAGACTTCGATTGAGATAGTGAGGGAACTTGAGGAACCATCTTTGCAAGAACACAAGGTTGTCTCTTGCTGAAGTGGATAAAAAGACAAAAAGAGAGAATGAATGTTTGAGAAGTGAAGACAACAGAAAGAAACAAGAAGAAAAGAATATATTTTAGATGTGATCTGCAAAAAAGGTTGAATTCTTTTCTTCTTTTTGTCAGTCTTGAGACAGAGCAAGAATACAAAAGCTGAACTTTTATTCATTGAGAAAAAATATATATATTATTAGTTTTCATATAAAAAGGAGAACAAAACAGAGAAATGGCATTCACAGGTCACTGCATCATCATCATCACAAAAAAAAAGAAGAGATTTTAAACCCTTTTTGTCGATAAAAAGATTGTCTTGTTTATGGTGGTTACAACTTTTGATTATTAGTATTTTCAGAAAAAGCAAAGAAGACACAAAAGTTTATGGTTTCTTTATTTATGCAAAGTCTCTAAATCAGTGGATTCAGCAAAGTTTCTCTGAAGGATCTTGGCTTACAGTGGGACCATACTCATTTTTCTCAAACAAGACTTAAGAAAACAAAGAAAGGTTTTAGTGAGAGATTAACCAGTGATTTTATCATTCACAGTCTCATACTGAGTTGAATATGAGAATCCAACTCCAACTGGGGTCTCTAGATACAGCATATTTGCCTCTGCAGCCACCAATAAGAAGAATTCAAGAAAATCACAAGAATTGAAATGTGGAATTAAAAGGCTTAATTTTAGTTTTATAATTTAATTTACCTTGGTTCCAGCTATGTTGATTCTTGACCAGAACCGGTCCTTTTGGTCTAAATGGTCCGTTCTCTGAGAATGCACCAACACCCAAAGATGAACATCCAGGTCCTGCATATTATTCATTTGTTCTCTGATATTGTTTTTTTCAGTAAAACATATATGTAAATATAGAAATGAAAATGAACCTCCATTGAGCCAGAGGACGAGAGGCTTATTAGTGGGATCGTTTTCAGCTTCGGCCAAGTAGTAAAACAGAGCCCTCTGTTTCTTTTCGTGGACGGTGACATAACCCGAGTACTGCTGGAATCCGACCCGGGGTTGACCGGGTAAACGGGTGATCCGGTCGGAGTGAGACAGAACACTGGAAAAGCTCAGAAACAGGATTAGGACAAAGGATATTGTAAGGCATTGGAGAGGAGGAGGAGGAGACATGATGTGTCTGGAAGTCACTTCTTCTTCTTCTTCTTCTTCTTTGGTGTGTTGTGGGTATTGCCGAGAAGAAAGGAAGAGGAGACAAGTGATGACTTTGGAGTCTTTGTTTTCCCACTTGCTTCTTGGCATTTATGTCAAATGCAGTCCAAATGTATTTATACATAAAAATTTTTTTTATAAACTGGCAAAGCCTGTTTTTTCTTTCAATACTATAAAGAAAGATCAACTATATCAGTTAAATAAAATTCTAACTAGATACAAGTTTGTTTCAACGAAAATATTCAATAATTTTGACCATTATTTTAATCGTTTCCATCTATATGTTGTGTATTTTAACAGTTACAAAATATGTATTTAAGAATATATTATTAGCATATAATTTATTTTGTTAACTAAAAAGAATTTGAACCTTGGATCCTAATTTTTTCTCTGGGAGTCAACTTTTGATATACCAATGACACAATTTCAAACTAGGAATACAACAATATCATGCGCTTACACTTAACCACTAGTCTACCACATCCAGTGGTATTAGCATACAAATTTCACACAAAAAATCATAACACAAGTAGTTAAACAATGGTGTTTGCATATTTATATCTAAAATCTAATTTTATCTCTAAAAATCGACTTACTTTTTTAATCATCGCAGAATCATTATAAATATCAGTGTGGACCGAAGCACTAAGAGCATCTCCAAAAGAAATTCTATAACTTCAAATATAGATTTTTTTGTTCTCCAAAAAGAAATCTCAAAACTTCAAATTTGAAGTTTTTAAGAGTGAAACTCTATATTTGAAGTTTCAATACTCAAAACTCTAAATTTGAAGTTTCATCTTTTTAATTGCATTTTGATCCTTACAATTACAAATAAAAATTAGAATTCATAAATATTTTTTTGTTTATTATTTTAATCCATAAAACTTTTTAAATCTTATAAATATTTCAAATTAAACTTTACCTTTTATAAATTTAAGTTTTAGACATAAAACTAAATAAATATTTATAATAAAATTTAAAATAGTTGCTTGTAGTTTAGTATTTTTTAAGTATTTTAAAATTAAAATTTGAGAACAAAAATGTGCTATTCTATTTGTAATAATCATGTATTTGTATTTATAATTTTATATTTTAGTGTAAGATTTTATTAATTAATATTGTTGTATAATTTATATATACGTGTATGTTATTTATCAATGTTTTATGAATTTATATTAACTATGACAAATATAAGGATCAAAATGTAAAATAGAAATAATTTTGAAGTTAAATTTGAAGTTTTTCTTTTGGAGAAGAATACTTTAAAACTCCAAATATAGAGTTTTGAAACTTTAAAATAGAGTCTTTTTCGAGATGCTCTAAAGAAGCTTAGAGCATCTCCAACCCCACTCCAAAATCCACTCCAAACTCCATTTTGAAGTAAAATCTTCTCCAACCCTACTCCAAAACTTACTCCAAAATGGAGTAACAAACATGATTACTCCAAATATGGAGTAAACCAACTCATTACTCCAAAATGGAGTTGAACTTTTTTATTTATCAAATAGTCCTCCACATTTATATATGTTTCATTTTTAATAAAATATTATTATAAATAAGTACTATATATATTATAAANATAGTCCTCCACATTTATATATGTTTCATTTTTAATAAAATATTATTATAAATAAGTACTATATATATTATAAAATTTACTGTTATATTTCTTAATTATATAAATAGCCTCATTTTTAATAAAATATTATTATAGATAAGTATATTAATATTATTTTACTATATATTAGAAAATTTACTGTTAATATTTCTTAATTATAATTGAAAGATAATGAAAGATAAGCACCATACAAAAGAAATAACATAAAATAAAACTTACAACAAATATAATTGCGTAATAATCCGATAAATCATTTTCGGATCCATTAAAATTATTAAAATAATCCGATAAAATATTATTAAATTCTTACATAACATGATAATAGAAGATGATTGTGATCTCGAGGTGCCAATTGAAGTTGAAAGAGAAGTCATGTCAAGGAAAATTGAAATTGAAGAAAATAATAATGTGAGGTTCCAAAAGTTTCTTTCTCATTTCAGAGAAATCAAAGATAAAGAAGCTCATTTTTTTATTTCTAAATGCATTAGTTGATCATTTGTGGGAAAATTATTACAATTCTAATCAATAATTTAGAACTGATGTATTATTGTGTTTAAGCTATATAATGTAATTTTTAATGTATTAAATGTATTCTTTTAAAACCTTGTTGAGTAGTTTTATTTATATAATAAAAATTTAATTGTGGTTAATATTGTATTTAATAGAAATGCTATAAATTTAAAATGGACTGTTTTGCAAATAGTATAAATGAAAGGTGAATTCCTAATTTTGAAATAAATATAATATTAAAAATATTCTTTTGGAGTAGAAAATGGAGTAATACATTGGAGTAAAACTCAACTGCATTTTGGAGTTACTCCATTTTAGAGTAGAAAATGGAATAATACATTGGAGATGCTCTTACAGCAACACTATATAAAAGATTGAGAAGAACATGAGTCTGGTCCAACTAGACTTTTAAATTTAGCTAGGCATGGTAGAGAAGAAAATAATATGGCCACAGACTCGAGAGTTACAACGACAAGAGTGGTATGGTATGTATGCGTGTAAATGAACTTTTAACAATGGCATTCGCAGAGACCACTGCATGAAATTATGCCTTTCAGCAATTTTATTACTTTTTAGGGTTACTTTTTCAGCATAGAGGATTTTTAAATTATATTATTTCTGTAGCTTTGATTTTATTTTGGCTCCTATAATAACATTATTCTGAAATTTGAGTGTGCAGATGATGTTCTTCGCAATGGTTGCATAGTATTCGATTTTTTTTCACTAGATATTATCCTAAAATCACGTAAATTTATTCAAACAAAAATACGTGAATCAAGCGGATCTACTCATTGCTAATCTGAATGCGTGGTCAGTAGTAGTCATATTGGGATGCTATAGAGATTGGTAATTTTCTATGATAAAGTTTGTATTTCTTTAGTCCTCACTGTATATCTTCTCTATTAAAAGAGAAGTACCAAATTTATCTACTGTTTAAAAGTCATGTTGGACCATGTCATTAGTTATTTAATTTGACATATTTGATTCTTACATTAACCAATCAAATATATATTATTTTCAAAATATCTTAATAGTTAATAAGGATATTAATAATAAATGAATTTAAATATAACAAAATCTGTTGAAAAANGACCATGTCATTAGTTATTTAATTTGACATATTTGATTCTTACATTAACCAATCAAATATATATTATTTTCAAAATATCTTAATAGTTAATAAGGATATTAATAATAAATGAATTTAAATATAACAAAATCTGTTGAAAAAATCTAACAAGATCTCATCAAAAAAAATTTAAATATTTTTTATAAAATAAGTATTTTTTAATTTCGTTATTAGATATAATTATATTTAAAACTAGAATATAAATCATATATTTTAAATTTTTTTTTAAATATTTATAAAATGGAAAATAAACCCGCACGGATGTGCGGGTGAAACTCTAGTATTTATTACATTCGTTCAATTGGTTATATACTTGCTGCTAATTCAAAAGTAAAAAGTATGTTATTCCTTCCGTTTCTTTTTATAAGATGTTTTAGAAATTTTATATTGTTTTAAAGTATAAGATATTTTGAAATTTTAAGATATATTTTGAAATTTTAAAATTAACTTTAATTTTATTGAAAACGGTTCAACCAATAAACTTTTTTAATTTTTTTAATAATTGGTTGAATGATTTTAAAAATATATCATTAAAAGTATTTAAAAAAAAAGTTAAATATCTTAATCTCAAAACATCTTATAAAAAGAAACAAATGAAGTATTATATAATCAAGACTAGCCATAATCAAACTGGATAAACAGAAACGAACAAAAGGGACCTTGATTAGAGCCAATTTGATGCTTCACGCCAATCTTTCTCCATCTTTCCCAAGACCAAATCATTTCTCTTTTTAATTTTAATTTTTGCTAAATTAAATTTTCGTCATCCCACCACGCACCATTGTTCATTCTTTTTTTGACCTTTTTAATCGAAATAGGCTTATCCTTCCTTCCGATGTGTTTTAAAATATTACCTTAAAGCTTAAAAAGTAGTAAGTTTTATTAATTCTATTTTTGTTTTTGTTTCGGGAATGTGTATAGAATGATGTATTGTGCTTTTAGGAGTTTTAAGTGTAAAGCCAAGTCCTTTTAACCTTTTTCCTTATTCTTCGTAAAAGCTTTTTGATGTATTTTTTACCCAGTTATATTAGAATAAAAGCTAAATACCTTTCTGATAAAAAATAAGAAAATATTAATAAAATACAGTATTCTTTGAGTTATATATGTGTATATTCTTTTGTAGGCATTCCAACATAAATTCCAAAATATATAAGACGATATAATTCAGATTACTAACGAATATTTTTAATGACAAAACGCACCATACATATTAGGAACTTTTAAAGAAAGAAATGATTCGATCCGCGTTGGTCACCAGAGAATTTACATGCGGACTTGCTCTGGCGTCCGAGACCGAAGACCGCTACCCGACCATGACCCATCTTTGGATGTGCGTCCGTGCCGCTATAGAGTTCGGTCTCTAGTCTGGACCACTACGGTTAACCATGATACTCGGTTATAAAAAAAAAAAAAACAGGGATCATACACTCTTGTATTTGAATTGGCTACCTTGTCAAATACTATCTTTTTGAAGAATGATCAATGCTTTCTAGGATGATAGTCAAACGAGATATAATTGCTAATTGACACACGTAAGACTTATTTATATGAACGTAGCCATCACGGAGAGTGATGGAGAGAGCTTACATTGTTGATAATGACGATGATAATGGGGCCAAGGTAACAATGTTCCCTCCCCCACTTGAAAATGTCGCCGTGAATCACTCCGACCATTCCTCTTCTCTAGTCCGCATATCATTTCAAATTTGACAATGAATCTTTTTTGGATTTTTAACATAAAAACCCTTCAACTAAGTTTGTTTTGGGTAAAAATCCCTAAACTAAATATTTAATGAAAAAACCTTTAAACTAATTTTATTTACTGAATTAAACCCTCGCCGGTCATAATTATCAGTGCTACCGGTAAATCTTTAGTTTAGAGGTTTTATCATTAAACATAAAAAATCAAAAATCAAAATATAATAACATTATCTAAAAATTCGTAATTTTAATTTACAAAACTAGCATTTTTAAAATTTCTGTAAATATATGCGTGATTTCTTATCCTTGTAAAATGGATTTTTAACTCTAAATACCTTAACTAAGTTTTTTTAGGTAAAACCCCCCAAACTAACAAGTAAACTCCCATATTAAAGATAGTTGAAGGGTTTTTATCGTTAAAAATCTAAAAACAAAATTATAACATTATCTAAAAATTAGTAACTTAAAATTTTAAAATTAGCATTTTTCAAACTTTCTGTAAATATATGAGTTTGATTTGTTTTAACATCAACATTATATATATATATAGATTAAAATTTTAAAACACCAAAATATAATAAAAATCATCTAAAGATTTAATATTACATTTTTATTAAATAAAATACATTTTTTATTCTTTTTTCTTGTTTTTATATTTATAACTTTTGATAACTTTTATTACAGGTAAATCTTTAGATAATTTTTGTTATATTTTCTTGATTTTTACATTTTAAATTTATACATATATAATTTTGATTTTAAAAGGATAACAAATCAGACTCATATAGTTACAAAATGTTTTTTAAAAAAAATGCAAGTTTTGAAAATTAAAATTACGAATTTTTAGATAATGTTATTATATTTTGAATTTTATTGATTTTTATGTTTAATGATAAAACCTCTAAACTGAAGATTTACCGGTAGTACAGATAATTATGACCGGCAAGGGTTTAATTCATTAAATAAAGTTAGTTTGGGGTTCTTTTTATTAAATACTTAGTTTAGGGTTTTTTATCCAAAATAAACTTAGTTGAGGGGTTTTTATGTTAAAAATTCATCTTTTTTGTTAAGAATGTTGTTAATACATTAACTTGTAATGAACCAAAGATTACAAGTGATGAAGTTTGAAATCTAAAATTCTTCAAAAAGCCAAATTACTTGGACAAGCCCTTTTTTTTTTAAACTTGAAAACATAATAGAACTAATCTAGTGAACTAAATTAATGCTAACACAATTAATGTGATTCTAAGTACTAAACTTATGGAGCTCAAGTGGACCGAGGCAGAGATTTATAAGCCGGAATCTGCTAAGGAATCAGAAGGCCTCAGAGAAGTCGACAACTTGAGATTCCTAGGGCGGGTGGCTATGACTGCAAAGGCGGAGGAGAGGTGGCCAAGCTCTACTCAAGCTGAAGCAACACTAGTACGCTACCATCTCCGGAAGACCAACGACAGTAACCCCTAAGATAACTTCCTAATCACATACGTTCTTTGTTTGCGTTGCAAATGTTATTGCCAAAACAGCATTTCTACAAACTATTAATTTGATGTGAGCTTTCATATATATATGTATTCGATCAAAGTCCTTTTTTGTTCCACATTGATATGATATATATAAACTACCAGATCATCCGCATGTAGTAACGTGTAGGATTGAAACGTAGTGTCTCATGACGTACATTCGTAAAGACTCCAAATTTGATTCCTTCCCGATTATGATGGTAATTAATCAGATGATAGAATGTTTTAAAAAATCGGTATCATCTTCTGATTGAATTTGAGTCTCAACTGTTGCATGCGTCTCTGGTCTTTAACGTAATCATTTATGACAGACAAAAAGCATATGCTTCTTTCTGAGAAAATATGAATTTGTTTTAAGTTTTAAATACATTTTGTGTTACTATTTTCTAAAGTCATTTATCGAAAACACTATGAAAATGTTATCTTAGTAACTAACTTAATCAACAATTAAACATAAATATTAATACTAAGTAATAGCACCATGGTGGTAAGTTACGATTCAAAACCTAGGTAAATATTCTGTCAAAAAAAACTTTGGTAAATACTCAATAATAAAGAAACATAAATTTTAGTAAGCCTTTTTTCTTAAAGAAGAAAACATATACGTTCTTAAGATGAAAGGAAACGGAATTTGATCGCAATGATCAAACTTTGGGTTGTGGGAATGTGTTATATACTTATATATATGGTCATTTTGTTGGGAATTGAAAATATAAAAAGAACAGAAATAGAGCGAAGGAGACAGACTCCATTTGGTCTGAACCTGAAAAACAACTTTTGTCTTTATGGGTTGGCTAAAGGAGTGGGAATGGCCCATCCCCACCCTCTCACGTCTTGTCTCTTATATCCTTGTTTCTCATTAACTTCTTAATTTGTTGGTTTTCCATCATAATTACATAGGGAAACGCTATCTAAACCCCAAGCTTTTCTTTGTGTCTTCTTCTTTTCACGTCTTTTTGTATTAATGTACATATTGCGTCTGTCTATAGTGTAAACCTAGGTAAATATTTTCATGTACTTGTGTTCTGGTATAGTATAAACCAGGTGTAAACAGCGTCTTAGATTTTGGTTTAGAGGATTGGTTTAGACCTTAGTCAAGTCTATATAAACACATGATTGTACATTTTTACTAATTAATGAGAATGATGTTATTTACTCATATTTTGGCTTGGCGGACGTATGTTGTTCGTAACGGGGCCACGTGACCCCGACTAAAATGTATTTTACTTTAGCTAATCTGCTCAAAATTTTGATTACCTTCCTTTAGGTAATCAGCTTAAATTTTATAAATGTGACCCCAGCTATCTTGAAATTTATAAAAGTGACCCCAACTAAAAGTATATCTAGATCCGCCCTGAGTTTGGGTCACTTTATTTCGCTTGAGCTTCATTCAAACATTTTAGTCTTCGTCGCAATTTGTATGTCAAACATATCCACCAAGCCAAACAATAGCATGAGTTTTTTTTGTCAACTACCCATTTGTTTAAATCAAGTTTTGGTCATCACAATTTTGGTGCGCATGTCAAAACATATGCACCAAACCAAACAATAGCATGAGTTATGAACCATTTTTATATGATTACTAAAGAAAAGCCCTCCAAAAAGTTTGATTTTTTGTTGTTGTGTATGCACCAGATGATTTTATACTAGGAGTGGGTATAGAAGATTTTCATACTCTAATTCTTTTTTTTTTGGTAATCATGTTAAATTCATATTTTTTAAGAGTTTATATGTTGCTTGGTAACTTATTTAACGAATACAAACATAGAATAACCCAATAAAAGAAGAAAAAGAGAGAGAGATGACAACTTCCAAACTTACAGCCAACAAAATACAAAAGGTGGTCTTGTGCACGAGAAGAAGAAGAATTTTTTTTACGTTCAGAGGCACATTTCATGATTTCAATTACACTTTAAAGCACTTGCAACATGTAACACACTTTTCGGTTGTGTAAAGTTTCTACTATCCTTTAAGTCTAAAAGTTTGGTTTCTTTTCTGTGCAAAGGAAAAAACAAGAGAAAGATAAGTTTGATTATTATTTCAGTTTTCTGAATCCTTCTCTCTCCTAAAATGTCGGTGAACACATAAGACCCAAACAATCAAATGATGATCCACCGCAAACAACATCGTTCATCCAATTTTACAATCAAAGAGTATATAATTTTGGAATGTCTTCCCTCTTTCTCCTTCCCTTTCAATGGGATTTTTTCAGTCCAATTTACAAGTAAATATGTCGGGTATTCATGGCCAGATCCTCAAGATCACTGGTTATTTCCTTTTCTCTGATTCAGTTATATTCCCCTGTTTCGATTTTCTGAAAAGATAATTTTGTGTTATTTTGATTCAGTGGTTAGGTTCAAGAAATTGAAAGACACAAAATGGTTTCTCGAATACTCTGGCCTTCTATCGTCGTAACAGTAGCTCGCGGTGGTCGTCATGCTCGGAATCCGCCGTGGCGACTGGTTGGAGCCTTTGCCGTCGAGTTCTTGCAGAGAAAACCTCGTGAAGCAACAATGGTCAAGGTCATCTATTTTACACATCTAGTCCTTTAAGTTTTGGATATATGCAACTGGACTCCAACATTCTTTAATATATTTATAGATTTTCTAGATTTCGTCCCATACTTTTTAATTATACGCTTTAACCCCTAACAACAATTTTCTTAATAACAAAATTCATATCCACACTATTTGCATCCATAAAATTATTTAATAAAACAAATTTTTTAGAAAATATCAAAAAAGAAATATACATATATATACGCATGTTTTATATATTATTTATGTTTTTAGATATTAGAAACAAACTAATAACGAATAGTAAATATAGTTTTAAAATAATAAAGTTAAAATAATTTTTATCATTGTGATAAGCTATCGGTTTTACAAATTTTACAGAATTTTCTTTACGAATTTTCACTTGTCCATGTCCACATTTTTTTGTTAATTGGATGTTGTCCACGACATTTTGCTTCCAAGATTATGTCTATGCTTTTACTGGTGGTGATGGTGAGTGAGGATTGTTACTGTTAACCAGTTTAAAACGTGAGTGGCCAAAACCCCACTGCTGCTCCATCACCCATCCAAACAACATCCGTCCAAATATTACCTGTCCATACATCATATGTACACACATCACCTGTCCACATACCACCTTATCGTCCATACACACATCACTCGAGCACACAAATCAGTTGACCATAATTCAGGCGACCACAACTCAGCCATCCACAAAAGAAATTTTGCACCTCCCACAACACTGAACACAAGTCATATCTTTCTCAAATTAACATATTCTCTAAAATTTAATCTCATCCCTTCGATTTTATAGTAACCATTTTAATCCAACAGTGGAAAGCTTCATTCACTTGATTTAATAGTGACTTTTTTTAATCCAAGGGAGGAAACTAAAGTACTTTTTCCGATAAATCTATAAACATAAATACAACAAAATTAAATAATTGAAAATAGTGACACAAAAAACAAACTAGGCTCTTCTCTCCAACAAAACCTCACCTTTTTTTATAAGGATAATTTTGATAAACCAACTTTTTTATCCTACCAAAAAGTGTACCATAAGTGGCAAGTGTCTCCCAATGTAAAACAAAGACAAAATGTGTCTTTCTATGTAACGAACTCGAAGAATAATTCGAGAAACGATGGTTGGATTCTTGGTGATGGCAGGATGAAGAGCATGCGATCCCGGATTTGCCTGTCGATAGCACAGCTATGATGGTGGAAGATGGAGAGCACTTGGCGGAGAAGATTCTAATTTTCATTTCCTTTCATATATAATAGATGGTAGATTGGAACATAAGTCTTATAATACCTCCTTGAGGAGACGAAAGAGCTCTAGGAAGCATAATCCAAGCTGCAACAGAATGGATATCCTGAGGCGGGTGCTACCATATCTTACTTGCTAAAAAAGTCCAAATGCTTGCTAAATATTCACATTGAAAAAAGAGTTGATGGTGTGTCTCTATACCAGAGTTACAGAGAACACATATTTCTGGAACACTCATTCCCCACCGTCGAAGTCTGTCACGCGTTGGTAATCGACACAGAAGCGCAAGCCAGAAGACAAATGAAGTACGGGAAATGTGCTCTTTAAACCATATGGTTTTTGACCAAGGCTGTAGCGGGATATGTTCCTTGATACGCTCCCAAATAACCTTTAAGGAGAAAGAAGGTCCAAAGTTTCCATTTGCCTGAATCCACAAGAACTTGTCATCGCCCAAAGTATCATCAGGAGGAGATATATCCGTCATTGCAACCTGCATGGTTTCAATTCAAGGAGATCTAGCTGAGTGTAATGTTGGGGTCAAAATCGGTACGACGGAATCAATGGCCAAAATTCCCCGCAAAAATACAAAAGGAATAGTTTTATAAAATCCGAGAAGCCGTTTTATAAAACTCGAAGATCGTTTTATAAAACTCGAGAAGCCGTTTTATAAAACTCGAATATCGTTTTATAAAACTCGAAGATCGTTTTATAAAACCCGAGAAGCCGTTTTATAAAACTCGAAGATCGTTTTATTAAACTCGAGAAGTCATTTTATAAAACTCGAGAATCATTTTATAAAACTCAATGATCATTTTATAAAACTCAAAGATCGTTTTATAAAACTCGAGAAGCCGTTTTATAAAACTCGAAGATCGTTTTATAAAACTCGAAGATCGTTTTATAAAACTCGAAGATCGTTTTATCAAACTCGAGAAGCCGTTTTATAAAACTCAAAGATCGTTTTATAAAACTCGAGAAGTCATTTTATAAAACTCGAAGATCGTTTTATAAAACTCGAAGATCGTTTTATAAAACTCGAAGATCGTTTTATAAAACTCGAAGATCGTTTTATAAAACTCGAGAAGACGTTTTATAAAACTCAAAGATCTTTTTATAAAACTCGAAGATCGTTTTATAAAACTCGAGAAGCCGTTTTATAAAACTCAAAGATCATTTTATAAAACTCGAGGATTGTTTTATAAAACTCGAGAAGCCGTTTTATAAAACTCGAGAATCGTTTTATAAAACTTGAGAATCGTTTTATAAAATTCGTTTTATAAAACTCGAGAAATCGTTTTACAAAACCGCGAAAAACCGAAACCGCCGCAAAACGCGAACTAGTCACGACTAGTTCGCCTGCTGGCGAACTAAGCCAGCTCGGCTTAGTTTGCCAGCAGGCGAACTAGAGATCTCCCGGATCTCCCGTAGCCCCGATTTGAACCTTACGTCCTTCGACACGGTCACATTCTGAACCACGACCGAAATGTCTCTCGTTTCGTCTCGATCCGACTTATCGTTCGAGTTCTACGATAAAAACCGTAAAACTCCGCTTTCTCGAAAAGAACTCGAAGAAATCGTATAAAACGACAACGGTTAAGCAAGACACCGAACATCGCCTAAACTATACGATTTATCCGAGATTTTTAGTTAAGATCATAAAAAACGCGTTTTTAATAAAAAATGTCGAGAGAATCGTAAAAAACGGCATCGGATCAGGAAACGGTTTCGTATAAAATTGTAAAACGGTTTTTATCGTAAAACGGCCTGAAAGGTCCTAAAACACGATAAAAACCCATCTCGCGACATTAACGAAATCAAACCCGAAGATACGATAACGTTTTGACGGTTTACTCGCAGACAGAAGAAAAAAAGGCAAGTTTGAAGATAAATAGAAGATTTCTGGGGAAGAAAAGGAAGGATCGACAGAAATGGAAAGTTCCCGATATTCGGTTTCGAGCAAAATGGAAAGACTAAAACCGCCTAAGAAGGAGTATATAAGCAGGAGGCATAGGGCAGAAGCGGGGACACACGATTTTTAGAGCTCTCACCACCAAAATTAGCATTTAAGAATATTTCCATTTTCTGTTAGCGAGCTGCGTCTCAACTAGGGTTTTCGTTCTTAGACTTCTAGGAATTTCGCCGACGGCTCACGCAGCTAAGGCTACTCTTGTTGTAACAGTTCTTACGCAGATTCGGAATAAGAACCTCTTTGTGTTGAGTTATGGTAAAAATAAAGTTACCATGGTAACAATGAAAGTTACCATGGTAAGGTAATAAAAGTGTTGAGCGGGTAAAAGAGAATGTCTACATTGGTTTGGAAGTGGCTAAGGCGGGTGGAAGGTTTAAACAGTGTTTGAGACCGTTAAGAGATAAGGAGGGAAGGCTAAGCCAGCTGGTATGAGCTGGAAAG
>CAKOAT010243599.1:0-35124 GCA_932364175.1 Eruca vesicaria subsp. sativa | reverse complement strand
TTTTTTAGGCTTTTGTATTTTGCTTGTTTTTTTCATATTACATGCATTTCATGCTAAGATAGTGGTCAAAAGTTTTGGGGGTTTTTATATATATTTTAGAAATGTATGATTCATGTTTTTGTATGGAGTTTCATGTTGCATTCAGAAGGGTTTAAATTCAATAATGGAAAATCGCAATAGCAAGTAAAAGTGAAAACAAAAGCAAAATTTTAGGAAAAAGATAAGCAATACGAACGTATGTGATCGATATTATCTTCAGTCACATGAAGTCGGTTAGGGAACTAATGGAGATTGTAGCTGTTCACATAGTTCCTTGAGGGAAGTCCACCAGCATGAAGCCCTCTTCTTCCTGCAAGAGAATTTAAAAAAAAAAATCCATTCATTAATGCTATAAACATCATATGATGATATATTAGTTATTGTTTATTGTAAGACTTTAGATTACCAGTTGATATAAGTCCCTATATCTGGTCCTGATTTACTTTCTTGTTTAGTTTAAGAATCTGGTGCATTCCGGCTCCTAAAGGAAGTCTTCTGTTGGTTGCTGCACCACCACCAGCGGTTGTCATTCCAAGAGCCTTCTTGCCACCAATATGTTTTGATGGGCTCGGTTTTGCCCCGTAAATCGCCTCATGCTTCTTCTGCTCTTTAAACATTCAGAAACCAGTAGCATGACATAGATTTAGATTAGCAATATTATATTGGCCAAATATTTCTGATGGAAATATGATAAGTACGTACCTACTGGCATCAGTGTTCTTCGTCTCTTTCATGCCTGCTCCTCGAGCATGGAAAGTAGACGGATCTACACTGAGAAAAAAATAGTGCTTATTGTGGCTGCTCCATGGCTTCTCAAATAGCAGTCTTAGTCCCCAGATGTAACATTAATCTCAAGTTAGCAACACTCCAGGAAAACTAATCCTCTATATATTAAGTAACTGAGAGCACTGACCTGATTTTTGATATCCATTCTATCAAACTCGTGAACACAACCTATTCCATTATCAAGCATTAAAGCACCAGCCTGTTAAAGAGTAATATGGTTTTATTAGTCATAGTCAAAACATAGAAATAACATTATTTAAAGAGGCCAGCCCTGTTCATTGCAAACAACAGAGTCTAGGTTACTTGTATGATTTATTGCGAGGAACTATTCATCAATTCAAAAATAAGAATGCACTCACCAGTTTCGGGTTCTTTAGCTACAGTGGCTGCAACTCAGCTGTAGAAGAGGACTTCCTAGATGTATACACAGATCTTGCGACTATGCCTGCAGTGTACATGCATTAACAAAGCGACACTGAGGGGCAGACATGTATTAGAAAATATAAAACAGTAGCAATTAATATTCAATGATAACCAATACCTCGGTAATGGGATTTAGCACAGCTGGTAATACCGACTATACAGACATTGATATCTATTCTAAGTTCTTTCATTGGGGTTGATTGAGCTTCCGATATAGACAAAACTTAACAGATAAGATAATGAAGCACTATCAACACTCACCGGAAATATCAAGGTATGTCTCTAGGAAAATAGAAGGGCCATTATCAATTGGCTTTCCTGATCCGTTAAAGATGCCCCCAAGCATGTGTTGTTATACAGGAGTTTTAGTACCTGAAATCGTACAATGAACCGAAAAGGTTAAACACAATATTATAAGCAATAAGCACTCATTGGTTCTCAGAAAAGTTTAGAAGAAGAAACTTGCATAGTAAATACCTCTCCAGAGAATTGATGAGTGCTTATAATGTTTCTGAGACTAACAGAATCCAATCTAGAGTAAGTAGACAACATCGTTCTCGCCAGCAACCTCCGACACCTGACCACGTCTCATAGATCAATCACCCAAGCGAATATTAAACAATTGGACCCTGCAGCTGCATTATAAACATTTATATAGCAAAGACATAATTCAATATATCAATGGCAAATCTTCTCGTTATCAGTGTGTATACTTCACTTTTCCAACGATGACCAAAGGTCCCACAACACCTGAGACAATTCTGTACTCTACAATTAAAAATTTTCAAACTTTTACAAGATACGTAAACAAAATTGCCTAGACAAGATAAAATCAAGTTGTTGAAGGAGAGATTACTTCTTCAAGGAAGAGTAACAAAAAAAAGACAAAAGAACTGAAAAAATCTAACCTCGTAAGTGTCCTCAGCAAGACTCATCAATATTGTTAGGGGGAGATGTAAATCGATCTACATTCTGAAAATTTTGGCCGCTAGTCGACGAACGTCTAAGATGTTAAGGAGGAAGATGAAGAGGAAACCTAGAACTTAACTGGGCTTGCAATTTTGTTATAAAAAGCCCAGCCGCAAACAATAACAAAAGCCCATGCTGAAAACGTAGGAACAGTTTATGTTTAGTTATGCTGACGTGTCTCTTTTTGCCCCTGATGTGGAAGGTTAAGAAGTAAGAAAACTCAACTTTATTGTATAAGATTTTATTTATTTTATTTTTAAATAAAAAAAGTGGCTAAAGTGACATTGCCCCTTAGAAATACCACATATTTACAAGATACAACCTAAAAATTCAATCCTCACAATCCCATCTAGATTCAATCCGGTTTCTAAACTTAAACACTACGTTTTGACTCCCTCTTCTCCTCCCTCATTTTCTCAAGTGTCGAATCGTCTCTTATCCCTCTTTTTCTCTCGTTTACAACACAAATAGAGACAAAAATCTATATCAAAATTATCTTCGTTTCTTCTTCTTCCCATGTGATAATCTAGCCTCCATCTCCTGAAATGACATCCTTTATCTTGGTAAGTGATTTATTCGTATTTTTTATTTAGGTTAGATAAAAACTGGGGAAAACTTGTAAATTGAGACGAAACTAGGGAAGTGTCTTTAGTAAGTGACTTTTGCGATGAAATTAGAGGAAAACATGGTGAAACCTTAGACTTGGTATATGTTATAATAGAAAGGTATTTTTCGGATTTTGGACTCTTATTTTGGACCTAACTGTTGCAATTTTTGTAGGGTTTTTGACTGAATAATTTGAATTCAATTGGTAAGATACCTTGTTAAAACCAAAACTATAAATAGGGAGGAAATGTATATGAACCAGGTATGTATTCAATTGGAAACTATGTTTGTTTTTTAGTTTGAGAATGAAAGTAAGTTTGGTTTTGGAGATACATGTAGTGAGGAGAGTTGGTTTAGTGATTGATTATCGAATATCACCATGATTTAGAGTTAATGTTTTTTTGTGATTGGATGTTTGATATGTGAAAGTAAATTGGTGATTGAGTCTTTGGATCAATGTCTGAGCATATGTAGATTAAAAGGGATTGAGTGATAACTGTATTAAATTGTTGAGAACAAAATTGAATAAATTGGACAAAAATTAATTGATGTTGTGTTGTTGGTTTGCGGTTTGAATTTAGAGTAGTATTGTACATGAAAGTTATGAAGAAAAAAAAAGGATCCAAGCAAAAGGAAGTCGCTGATGAAAGGTGTCGTCAATTTCTTAGAACCAGAAACCGGTCTCAAATGCAAAAAAAAAAAACCGCAAGTTCATAAGAAGAATAAAAGAGTAAGATCGAAGAGTATGCCGGTGAGAGAACCGACTGTAGAATCGCTCTCAGACTCACATAGGTCCACAAGTGATGTATATTTTGTAGCTCTTAGTAGTATTACTAATACTTCTTCTATTACTAGCATTACTAATACTACTAGCATTTATAACATGTATAGATGTATTTTTATTGCAGAAAATGCAACAATGCATCCCCTTGAGTTCTACTTCAAAAATAGTGAGTTCATGAAGATTTTCAAGATACAAACCAAGTGTATTGTGACTAAATAGTAGATGTCATCAAGAATAAGCCTGAGTCTCAATGGTTGACAAGTCATCTTCAGTTTTGACATTTCTTCAACATGTCAGAGGAACCAAACTTGAAGCTCCAAGGGATGTGGATGTTATTACTCATGTGCACCATTCGTACTCCAGAAGATGACGCTGCATGGTTTGCAGTTAATGGTGTACCTATCCGCTATTCTCTAAGGGAGCATGCCCTCATCTCTGGCTTAGCCTGCTGTGAATATCCAAAGAACTATGAGAAGATCGGGAGTTATAAGTTTGTGGATTATTACTTCCATACCATCTTCTCTTACTAATACTAATTTGTTTCATTACTATACATAGTAATACTAATCGAACTGTAAACATAATAGTACTAGTAATTTCAGTAAAATTATTTTTCCCTAGTAAAAATAGTTATATAAGTAATACCCATAAATTATCTATGCACTAACTAATCCGCTTTTTAAGAAAATATTGTTCGGATTTTGCATTACGCATTATGTATAATTCATCTTAAAGGAAATTACAAACATAAAATCATCAAAACGGACATAAAATATACCTAAAATCTATAACACAATTTTCAAAAACGTGTTTAATCTCTCATAGTTTTCATCAAATCGTATATTTTATACATTACCCATGATATACACAACATTTAAATTTTATTTCACAAAAAATATCATCGAGAACAAACAAGAATAACCTGTTTTTGGAAGCTTCAAAATCGCCAATGGAGGTTAAGAAGGAGTAGAGAGTACGAAGAAGATGAAAACATGTGGGCCAAATGGTTAAGGTTGTTTTGTGGGATATGCATGTAGTTGAATTATGGTTGGTTTATTTAATTGAACAAATAAATGAAATGCTACTTTGGGGAGTACTGCAAGGATAAAATGGTAGTGAGAATAAAGAGAGAGAGAGAGAGAGAGAGAGAGAGGATAATGAGAATGATTTCAGGTAGAAAAAAAAAGTTGAGACAGAAAATAGAACTTAAATGTAATAAAAGACGTGGACACTTGGCTTTGCTGATATAAAGTATAGAGAAATTTACTAGAATGATACACCAAAGTTTGTATATGACTGATAGACCATGATTTTGACCCGTTTTTAGCCATGGTTTTGATATGTTTTTATGATTTTTATATATGTTTTGGAGTCTATTAGGTATGTTTTCAGGTTCAGGAGCACTTTAGGGTAAAATGATGATTTAGGTGCCCTTTTGGAGCTTAAAGGAGAGTTTTTCGAGATGACTATGAAGATCAGACAATGAGGACACATATCGATCGATACACACCCTGTGTAATCGATCGATGACGCTTCTATCGAAGATGAAGTCAAGATACTCCATCGATCGATGTACACCATGTACCATCGATCGATATGATGCGTGGAGAACAAGTTCAACTTGGCCGACTTGAAGCCCAAGTCTTCCCAATACTAAAAAAATGCCCCTGATGAGTTTTTAACCTAATGGAACTCTTATTTATAGTTTTTGCCATTGTTTTTGGCTAGATATGCTTTCTTGTGCTTTACATGCTTTTGATACCTTTTGTACTTGAAAAGCTTTGCATACTTTTCTTGTTACTTTGTTATATTCTATAAAGTATTTCTTTTCATCTTAATTTCTAAAAGGTTATAGAATTCTAGATCTAGAGGAAACACACAAAGAGATTTGTTGTTCCAAGAACCAAAAGTTCAATCCTCTATCTATGAGTTTCTATTATTGCCTAGTTGTCATGAATCTCTGAGTTATGTCTGAGTAAATCTCTTTGTTAGATTTAGGGTTCAAATAGTTATGAGGGATTAGCCCCAACTATGGAATGTTGAATTGTTGATATTCATTATCCAAATGAACCCTAATGCTTACTCTAGAGTAGCTACCTAGAGCATGATCATGGATGTGATTTAACTTGTTTATGATTGTCCTGAAATCATCTGGCATAAGCTTAGATCCTCTAGGGTTGTGCGAGAGCCTGTCTATGATCTTGGTGAACACAATTTTGATTCGATCTTGTGCTATATCGATCGATACTCCTATAAAGTCATCGATCGACAGCAACCCATATCGTCCGATATCGCTGTCAAAACATCGGTCGATATTGTTGGCAATAAGATCAATGGATGTGTCTATTTAGCGACTGCTATTAGATCTATCTAAGAATCAAAGTTTTCATATATCTTGCAAGCAATTCATTAAAACATCTGTAAAATTATAATCCTGATTATTTGAATAGCAACCTTGAATCTAACTATTTTCTTTTATTGTTTCAAACCTAAAATCCATTCTCTTAAGCAACTTACCATTGCTTATAAACTGAAACTTTTCTATTTTAAACCTTTTCAACCTAGCATAATCATTTAGATTATATCTGTTGTATTCCTTAGTTCCTTGTGGATTCGATCCCTAAGTACTACAACTGAACCTCTTATTTGAGAGAGTAATTCACATTAGGGTTAAACATTTGAGTGATATCAATGACTAGAATAGTATACATTTTCTAAAAATTACTAGAAGGTTTTCAGGCTCCTAGTAAATTACAATAAACACCATTGTTTAATTTTGTTACTATTGATACAAATTTTAATTATTAAATCCACGTCATAATTAGGCAATCCACGTCACAAATTTGTGTCATCAATAGTTACACTGGAAAATCAACAGTCCCATATCTCCGATGAGTAAAAAAAAGTCTTCTTCGTCACAATTTTAGTTAAATCCTAACCGAGTACGAAATCACGAAATTATCTTCGGCACAATTAATACTCTCGTATCGAACTATCTCAAATATCGTAAATCATCTCTATCATCTTCGTCAACCTCATTAAACCCTAACCGTCTCCGATATCATCTTCGTCGACATCCTCTTCTCCGCAAAAGTTTCGACGCAATCATATCATCTTCTATGGTATGTTGTGGCTGAGTTTGATTTATATTGTGACCGAGTTTGATTTACGACGTGGCTGAGTTATAGATTATGTTGTAACTGAGTTATTGTATAGTGTGGCTGAGTTGAGTTTGATGTAAGTTGTGATCTATTGCGGCTGAGTTATTGAGTATGTTGTGGCTGAGTTATGTATTATGTTGTGGCTGAGTTTGTTGTATTACGGCTCAGTCATACTATGATGTGGCTGATTTTTGTTTCTATTACGTCTGAGTTATTTATTATGTTGTGGCTGAGTTTTGTTTCTATAACGACTAAGTTATTTATTATGTTTTGGCTGAGTTTTGTTTCTATTACGGCTGAGTTATTTATTATGTTGTGGCTGAGCTGTGTTTCTATTACGGCTGAGTTATTTATTATGTTGTGGCTTAGTTTGTTGTATTATGGCTGAGTTGTATTATGTTGTGACTGAGTTTTCTTTCTTTTACGGCTGATTTATATATATGTGTTTTAGGATCAGATGGCTGTTTCTGAAGATCAAGCACGGGATTATCCTCCACAACTTTACGCTGAAGGGGCTTCTAATCTAGAAAATAAAGAGATTAATCACAATTTGCAGATGGGAGATTTCCCTAACGTCAGAGAAGCAATAGGACGAGATGTGTGGGATTAGATGAGGCAGGGTCCTCTTGGAATTATTGTTAAGCTAGCTGAACGCAAAAGCGTGTGGTCTGGTAGGACTCTCTACTATCTACTATATCGACAGCTTCGAGCATACATGAAGGAGATTTGGAGTCTAGTTGGTGATGAACCTATCAGGTTTAGCTTACACGAATTTGGTGAGATCACTGGGTTAAACACAGATCCAGTGTCAACATAAAGTTTTGAACATGACCATATACAAAGCGTTTTGGAGGAGTTGAATCTGCCGCTTGGGGTGGGACCCAAGTTACATGAACTGAGGTCAGCATTAGAGGTATGTCCGGCCTGGAGTTTTGAAAAACGTAAATGGTTAGGGCTGTTACTTCTTCAAGCCATAGGAATTTATGCTTTGCATCATAATTGTAGGATACCGTTTGAAAGTGAAAAAAGAGTATTCGACGATGAAGCCATGATGATGCATCCATGGGGTTGGACTGCATATGAATTTCTTATTGACTCTATCAAGATGTTGAATCTACAAGGAAGGACATACACTATAAGCGGTCTGAAGAACGTGTTATTGGTTTGGGCGTATGAATCTGTCATTTGTTTTGGAGAGCGTTTTGGGAGAGTGGTCAATGAGCAAGAAGTTCCACTTTTTCGATGGGGTGGAAAGCCTACACATTCAAGTTTTGATACTGTCATTACTGAGGAGATTAGAGAACATGGCGAGGTGAGGCTGGGTTTTTTTGGTATTTTAGCCACAAAATACCTAATAACTCATCCACAAAGTGCCATAAGTGTTTATATGGTGGCTGGGTTTTGGTACTTTGTGGCTGAGTTATTAGTTATTTTATGGCTGAGTTATTAGTTATAACGGCTGAGTTATTAGTTATAACGGCTGAGTTATTAGTACTTGGATGGCTGAGTTATTATGTATTTGATGACCGGTTTTTTAGGTGCGCGTAAGAAAAATTGTTATGAAGGACTCCATAGAAGAGATGTTTCCTCAGTGGCCGGATGAAGCAAATGACCCACAACTTGTTAACTTGATAACAGACATATATACAGGTCGGTTTGTCTGAGGTTTTTGGGGAACGCAGGTGAAACGCAAACAAACAAAGGCTGGTGTTTCGTCAAAGGCTGATCCACCCATTAAGAAACAGAAGAAAGTGAGCACCATTATTGAGGATTAGCTGTTGTGGAGGGAAAGGGTGCTTGTGAGAAGGAAGATATTGGGAACAATCCGGTATTGTTGAGCATAATATATTCTCTAGAAAAAAATTCCTCAAAATTAGACAACTACGATAACAGATTCGAAAACTTCGAAGCGTGGTTATCCAGATTCGAGTCCAGAGATATCGAGTCCAGAGATACGAACATTGCTGATTTAGTCAGAGTTGCACTGGAGGAGTACTTCTCTAAAGTTCCCGAACAATCTTTACCGTTGCCATCACCATCACCGCCACCGCCACCGCCGAGGTCTTTGCCTCAGCACTCAGTCAATAGTCCACTTGCTAAGCCCTCTGTCAATAGTACAACTGCTAAGGCCGTGTAAAATAATTTGGCTGATGATGTTGATTTCGTTGGTATTTCTCCTGCAAAGGACCAAGCCTTAGGACGCGAAAACAAGGTAAGGTTAAAAGTAAAAGGAGATGAGGTTAAAGAAGGACAAAGAGGAGGCTGAGTTAGCAAAGAAGGTGGTGGCTGAGTTAGCAAAGAATAAGGAGGCGGCTGAGTTAGCAAAGAAGGAGGCAGCTGAGTTAGCAAAGAAGAATGAGGTGGCTGAGTTAGCAAAGAAGAATGAGGCGGCTGAGTTACCAAAGAAGGAGGCGGCTGATTTAAGGAAAAAAAAGGCGACTGAGAGAAGGCAACGGAAAGCTGAGGAAAAGAAGGCGGCTGAGTTAAAGAGGAAAGAGATGGCTGATTTAAAGAAGGCTGAGAAGGCTGAGTTAAAGAAAGAGGTCCCAAAAAGTGTGACGCATCGCGGTTGTATAACAGTAGTTGTACCTCAGTCGAAACAGATTCAAGCCGACAGTGATTTTGCGGATATTACTGACGAATTTTTCGCATCACAAAACGAAGTGCTTCCGGAGTCTGATGTGGAGGAAGAGGATATGATCAGATACGAAAGAATAAAAAAATATTGGGAGAAAAATGTTCAGTTATCTGAAACTGGGTGTGCATCGCAACTCGCTGATAATGCTCCTTCTGCACCAGTTTTTCCTCACATTGGAGACAATGGAACGACGTGCATGAGGAAGAATTTTGAACCTTCCGCAGTAATATATGATCCTTTAGCACCGGTTGATCCAGCAAAATTTGATAAACTTAGGGAAACCTAGTGAAACATAAGGACGTTCCCACTTCAAAAACAGCGAACCATGAGGGTGAGTTCTACAGAATCATCATCACGCCAAGACCGTGGCCAGACATCAAATATGGATGGCTGTATGATGATGTAAGTATTCCTTGGCTGAGTTATATATTTTATGTGGCTGAGTTACGTGTTCTTTACGGCTGAGTTTAGTATTCTTTGTGGCTGAGTTTAGTATTCTTTGTGGCTGAGTTAAGTATACAATGTGGCTGAGTTTAGTATTCTTTGTGGCTGAGTTAAGTATACAATGTGGCTGAGTTTATTATTCTTTGTGGCTGAGTTAAGTATACAATGTTGCTTAGTTATGTGTTTTTACGGCTGAGTTATAGATTCGTTTATATTGACTTGATTTTGTGTTTTTGCATAGCATGTTAGTGCGTTTATGCGAGTCCTCATCAAAAGGTCCATACGAGATCCCACCCCTTCTGGTCCAAGTGCATTGCATTTGTTGACGTCTGGTTTCTTAGTGTATGGGTTCACGATTACAAGCAGTACAAGCTAAATCCAAGGCGGTTCAAATTTGTAGGTAATGGCTATGAAGAGTTAGTAAACGGTAGGATGCTCAAAGACTGTCCTACAAACTTGAAGTGGTATGAGGATGTGGATCACCTGTACGGAGTGCTTCAAACTTTAGGCGATCATTGGATGGGGTTTCACGTGGATCTGATTAAGGAGAAGATTGACTGCTATGATCCAATCATTGGACAGGTAACACCCGAAAGTGAAAAGAGAATTATAGATGCATTTAAGCCTCTTACGAAAATGCTACCTTCGATTTTGAACGAAAAATATTCCTCCCAATCTCTGAAAACCCAGTAAGAAGCAGTTTGCGTTCTGAAGGAGGAAAGACAAATACATTCCACAAAACAACCAAGTTGGCGACTGTAGAGTGTAGGCATTGGAGTTTATGGAATGCTTAGCGCTTGGCGTGACTTTTGATGGGATAAATGATAAGAATATTTAAGGTATACGGGTGAAGATGGCAGCAGAGATCCTAGATGAAGGAGAAATGACTTGTATGCTCAATTTTTGTAGCCTTTGAACGATTTGTGTTTGATTTTCGTTTAATATAACCCAGCCGAATCATATTTATAATCCAGCCGTAACGCTTTCTATAACTCAGCCATACCTCAAACAGACCCTAAAATCGAAAAAGTTTAATATAACCCAGCCGCATCGTTTTTATAATCCAGCTGTAACGCTTTATATAACTCAGCCATACCACAAACCTACCCTAAAATCAAAAGAGTTTAATATAACCCAGCCCCATCGTTTCTATAATCCAGCCGTCTCGCTTTATATAACTCAGCCATACCACAAATCTACCCTAATATTGGGAAATGTGCTTAAACAATTATTATAAATTAATATTATTACACTGCAAAAAAAGTCTACATTGATAGCACATTGTTATAGCACGTTTTACTGAACTGCTATCGTAGTTGACTTAGAAATTTTCGTATTATATAATAGCATTAGATAAACGCTATGATAGAGAAAAATTTAAATTAGCACTTAATTAATGCTATTTTGAAAATTACGTGAGCAGAAAAATAAACTCACTAGTTTTGACAACACTTAGCGGGAATTTAGATTTAAGCGCAAAAAAAATTATTTAAGCGACTTAATAAAAATATGAAAGACTTATAATAGCATTTTTATAATGTTAAGAAAAGCTATTTGAACCCCTAAACCTTAAACATGGTTTTAAACCCTAAACTTTAAACACAACTCTTAAACTCTAGTCATTTCACATTATAACTTCAAATCTTAAAATAAAACTTAAAATTTAATATTTTTAATCTTAAACTATAATTCCCTAAATACATATCCTTAATCTTTAATCAATCTTTATACCGTAAATCATAATTTCAAACATAAACTATACAGTCTGTGTAAACATACAAATTTTTCAAATGATGACCAAAATGATAATCTTGATATTAATCTAATATTTCCAAACTTAAACATCAATTTATTAAGTTTAAAAATAAAATTTTAAACTTGAATTACAAAGTAAAAAATATAAACTTTGAAGTAAGATATAATTAAAAAAATATATTTACAAAACAAATTATCAAAGATTGAAGGACAAAAAAAAATATAAAGAATATCTTCTTGCTACGATTTAGCTACGAAATCTTTTTAACTCTTTATAAAATAGTCACAAAATGCCATGGTTTACCACATTTTTTGTACATGCTTGAAACCCTAAACCCTAAAATGCTTTTAAACCCCAACCCCTTAATATAAACCTTGAAACTATATTCTTTTTCATAATTTAACTTAAATCTTTAATTTAAATTCATAATTTAATTTTAAATCATTAAACCCTAAATACTATATACGAAACCCTAAACTATAAACTTAAACCCTATACCTTAAATCATAAATCTAAACATCAAATCTTATTTTAAAATTTAAAACACTAAAATTTATTTTTAGATCTTATCTTTACCCAATTCCCGTTCCTAAAAAAAGTATATTCCATATACATTCAAGTTTACTATACATACAATACTCCAAATATAAACTTCAAACTAAATTATTAAAAAAATAACTACAAATCTTAAACCCAATATTCAAATCTAATATTTTCATACTCTAATCCAAAATCTTAAATCATACCATAAATCTCATATTCCAACATTCAAATCTTAAATCATAAATCTAAAATTTACTCTTAATCATAATTTTCTTTTATAACTATAAAATCTAAATTTAAAACTTTTCAAAATCAAAACATACAAGTTTAATATTTTATCAAAAAAATACTTTAACCATCAGAAATAAATAACTAACCATCAATTGTTTTAATCCAAGGGTTATGAATCCATCAATAATTTTAATCTAAGGGTTACAAATCCATCACTTGGTTATCCTCTACCTTCTTTCTTATTGGTAAATCTCTATATTACAAGTAGGGCTGGGCATTTTATCCGTTATATTTGATTCGATTCGTTATTCGTTTCGATTCGATCCGAAAATTCTGGATATCCGTAAACTTTCAAATCAAAGCAAATACTAAAATTCAATATCCGTTAAAATCGAAGCAAATCACAAATATTAAAATTTTGGGAAACGGATATCCGATCCGATCCGATCCGGGAATATATAANCACCACCACCACCACCCGCCGTCTCTCTCTCTCTCACCACCACCACCCGCCATCTCTCTCTCACCACCACCACCCACCATCACGTTGACCTCCTCACCACCACCACCACCACCATCTTCCATCTCTCTCTCTCTCTCTACGGATCTTGTAGTGCTCTCTCTTTCTCTCCTTTAAAACTGATTTTGATTTGTTTTTTGGTAAAGGAAGCTGGAGGATGCACAAGAGGCGTGAGAGACGAGGTGACTGGAGGTCTCTCTTCTGTTCCATCGCTGAGGTCACTCTTCCCCCTCCTCTCACTTCTTTTTACTTCTCGTCACCTCTTAACATTATTGGATTGTAGTGGTATTTGTAGTTGTTAAAGTCTGCTACTTTGGATTGTTCTATGCTCAGGGTTGAGGCAGAGAGAACAGATCCGGAGGCTAAGAGGTGGTCGGAGAGAAGACAGAGCCAGAGGCTGAAGGAGACAGAAAATCAAGGCGGCTGGAGTCTCTTTTTGTTTTTAGGTTTAGGTTTTTTCTTTTTTAATTTGGTTTAGTGTAAACCAAGATAGGAAAATTGTAGTGGTTTGATTTTATTTTAATTTCTAGTTTAGTTTGGTAAACCAGAATAAATATGTAAAGCAATTTTAGTTATAAATAAAATTTATTTATTTTAATTATAAAATAAATTTTGATTTAATTTTCAATTATTATTTTTAATTATAATTCATTTTATTTTATTATAAAATGACCTATCATAACACAAACTAGATTTTGACCCGCGCTTAAAAGCGCGGAAATTTTTTATGATTAAAAATTTATATAATTGAGTTTTGTCTTAGTTTAAAAAATATTTTGATATAAAACCAGTTCCCCAAAATTTGTGGTGATGATTATTTTTTATTAGTTTTTAGTTTCAGTTTTTATTTTTAGATTTTAGTTTTTGGTTTTTGGTTTTTAGTTTTTAAGTTTCTACTTTTCATTTTCAGTTTTTGGTTTGGATTTTTAATTTTAAACCCGCTAAATTAGTTTGAACTAATATTACCAACAAACAAATCTCAAATAATCGAAGATCTAATTCAAAACTGAAAAGATGACAACAAATTAAAAAAAAAAATTGAACTAGTTTATTTTGTAAATAAACAAAGCAAAAAAATATAACATGTGTTTTCAACTTTTGGTTTTGGATTTTAGATTTTAGATTTGGTTTTTGGTTTTGCTTTACATTTTTTTAATCTGTAAATTATTTAAGAAAAATAAAATAATAAATTATTTAAAAGTTACCATTGAAATTTATCAAAAGAAAGTGATTGTTATTTAGAATAAAAAAAATATATTAACATGTTTTAAAGTACATGATTTAAATAAATGATTAATAATAGATAATTTTGTTTTGTTAAAAATATTAAATACCTTTTGGGTCTGAAAATAATAATTGATTTTTTATCTTTTAAGGTGAAAAGTTTATTCAATGTTTTTAGAGTTTTTTTCTTAATACTAAGCCCAAAAACCAAACTATATAATTTGTTAAAAAAATAAAAGTAAGACCAAGACTATATTCCATAAATAACAACTGGTTTAATTTAAATATAATTAGTAGATTTCCATGTTCCATATTTTGATGATATATATTCTTTTAGAACATTCCATATTTGTAGGAGAAAATATGTGTTTTCGGTATACACATAATTATCTGCCATAATTTGAAGGTAGTTTACATTAATGTCGTCTCTTTACATTAATTTTGTTGGTTTAATTTAAGTAAGACAGTTCAATCAATTATATGACTTATATTATTTGTAACATTTTAGAAAGGGTCCAAATTTAAATGACAACTTGTATCGGTAGATAAAAAGAATGACTCTGTTTTAATATAGTAGATATATGAATCGTAATCATTTTGTAGCAAAAAAATAGTGCTATAGTACAACAGCATTCGGGTATTGCTATCGTATCTGTATATTTCATAGCATTTAAAAAAATGCTATTATAAAGGGGTACCTATGATGGCTGCCGTATACATAGCATTTATGAATTCGCTATCATACATCTACCATAGCATAAAACTCGCGCTAAGAATGTTCATTTTTCTTGTAGTGTTAGTTTTAGATGAATATATAATCAACAGAATGTGTATACTTCATTGAATTTACAATTTTCAAATTGATCATGATCTTGAGGTATAAGTTGTCTTACAAATACTTAAAACCTTATGTAACTATATAGGTGTTGAACACAACCCCATATAAGTATACCATATAATTATTTTTTTCTACCGAATTTGTGTAATTTCTGGAATTTTATAGTGGTACCTAAACCATAAACACTAAATCCTAAGCACTAAACCCCAAATACTTAACCCTAAACCCTAACATATAAATTTATCCTAAACATTAACCCAGCCGTAACATGTCAATAACTCATCCTACGGGCGGGAAATTGAAAATATGTTTGTGCGGGAACTTGAAAATATTTTTAACCCACACCTGGTCCAGCTCTATATTACGATGTAATAAAGTAACTTTTTCAGAAGAAAAAGTTGGGATTAGGGTTCTAAAAGAAAAATGTCTTCCTCATCTAACACTATCTCATCAGGTAATTTAAACCGACTACGTACGAATCGGGAGAGAGGAACGCCAAAACAGTGTTGGTGTGGTGCAGCCTCAGAGATATGTACATCCGGATCAGTTACAAATCGAGGAAGATTGTACTATTTTTGTGCAAGAGGATATAATAAGGTTAAATTTTGTTCTTCTTTGCCATATATTCATTTCGTGCTACTGAGATCTGATTATATTAATGCAAGCAGAGACATTTATTCAAATGGGCTGATGAGTGTTTGGTAGAAGAGGTTGAGGATATGAAGTTAGTAATGAGTGATATGAACAAAGACTTGACGTATCTCAGGGCTAAATTCGGTCGGTTGGAGAAAGAGTTTGAAGGAATCAAGACGGAATCAGAGGTGCGATGTGTAAGGAATGTGGTGGTTTGTGTGTTATTTGTGGGCATATTTTGCTACTATTTATTAATGTAGTCTTGTATCGTTTATCAATAACCCAGCCTCAATTTAACATAATTCAGTCGTAAGAGAATCAATAAGCTTGTAAATTTCAAAACTCAGTCGTATAGTTCAATAATCCAGCCGTGAAATTCAATAACTCAGTCTAATAGAACAATAACCCAGCCATTCATTTCAATAAATCAGTCGTGAAGTTCAATAACCGAGCCGCAAATATCATTTACTCAGCCATAAAGTTCAATAACCCAGCCGTGAATTTCATTTACTCAGTCTTAAAGTTCAATAACTCAGCCATCAAATTCATTTACTTAGCCTTAAAGTTCAATAACTCAGCCGCATTGAATATCGACGTGGCATGCTATGATTGGATCGGTGGAATAATGTATACGGCTTTGGAAAAATAAAAAATCATTATCAACATTTCGTTTCTCCCTCACGAAAAAAACTCTCAGCGACCCTTTTGGAATAATGTATACGGCATGTGCACTTTCTCCTTTCCTAGTTAACAACATGCAAAGACTCACCATATGTAACTTCAGTGTGATGAGTATCGATCCTTTGTATAGTCAACAGTCTCGCGGTAGTAACACGACCCTATTATAAATAAAAAATGAACAATGAAAAACATTAGAGACTGAGTTATGAAATATACTTAGGATGACTTATTAAATGATACGGCTGACTTATGAAATCTATTTAGGCTGAATTATCATTGATACGGCTTACTTATGAAATCTATTTAGGCTGACTTATCATTAATACGGATGAATTATGAAATCTACTTAGGCTGACTTATTAAATGATACGGCTGACTTAATTAATAAGTACGACTGACTTACAAGTAGTAGTTTCTCTACAGCACGTGTAAGCATGATTCGTTGCGATTCAGCATCCTCTCTCCGTTCAGCAAACCATCTGGTCATCATAACCCGTATCGATTCTAGTAGTCGAACAATGTTAAGACCTCTAGCATTTGATAATGCTCTATTCATTGATTCTGCTATGTTCGTAGTCATCAAATTGTACCTTTCGCCTGGAAAATGAACACGCGCCCACAGTTTGACATTATCTCTTTGGAGGTACCCATGAAGGTCAGGATTAATAGCTTCAATCTCCTCGAACATTGCATTAAAGTCAGGCATCCTGAAACATCTTGCCACTTTCTTCACCAGATGAAATACATCTTTTCTTTTGTACCGTCCCAAAATGTTCTTATATAAATGGTACGTGCAAATTCCTCGAGAAGCCAACGGATACACATTTCGAATAACCTTCCCAATCGAGTTATGCCTATCTGAGATTATCGAAAGACCCTTGTCGTCAGGAATCAAAACTTTTAGTTGTGTAAAAAACCAGTTCCACGAATCGTCATTTTCTATATCAACCACACCGAAGGCGATTGGAAAAATCTGAAAGTTACCATCCTGAGCTAGTGCTGTTAGAAGCGTCCCTTTGTATTCGCCATTAAGAAACGTACCACCGACAACCACAACTTTGCGCATAAAAGGAAACCAAACGCAAGGAACACATACAAGAATCTTCAAAACTCATCGATATGAAGACGAGCTATTGTATCAGGATTTGCCCTTCTTTTCATGAATAAGTAAGAAGGCAAGTTTTCAAACCCACTCTCATGTGTTCCCACATCGATTTCCCTTCCAAATTTCAGTCTTATATGATTTCGAATAATCCATCTGCCAAATGAATACAAATAAGGTCAGTCGCCACATATTAATAACTCAGCCGAATCACTTAAGTAACTCAGCTTGAACGTATAAATAACTCAGTCGGATGACTTAACTAACACAGCCGTAACATATAAATAACCAAGCCCAGATACTTAGCTAACTCAGCCGAAACGTTGAAGTTTATATAAACCAGCCAAATAACTCAGCTAACTCAGCCGCATCGTTCGAAGTTTAAATAAACCAGCCAAATAACTCAGCTAACTCAGCCGCATCATTCAAAGTTTATATAACTCAGCCGATCACTTAACTAACACAGCCAGACGTTAATATAAGTCGGCCACAAAGTGTAGATATAACTCAGCTGTAACGTTGCTATAAGTCAGCCTTACTAAAACAATTACCTTGAGACCAATCTGTTTATTGAGAGCTATTCCGATACTCGTAGGTCGAACTGCCGGACCAACGTCGCCGAGAAAGTTCCTATACAATTCTCCTAAAATATTTGGTGTTTCTTGTCGAGATCGATTAGAACGCTCAGTTGCAGAACATGTATGTTCCGAATCGTAAATACGAACATAGAATGTCGGGGAATCCCCTTGTGTTGAAGCACGAACTCTCCAGAGACATCCACAACCCCAACATTTAACAATGAGTAAATTTGGATTGGATACTTCCACATCAAAATCAAATTGATCTCTCACTGTAAGAAGTTTCAGTCGTCTTTCCAACTCAGCTTTACTCTGGTATCGTTGCCCAACAGAAAGGTTTAGCGAAGACATCTCCAACCTTAGAACTTCTGAATCCTCTTTAGATCCGCTCCAATTGTAAGACGTTTCAGTCGTCTGAGATCTCTTTTTAGGCGGTAGTGTCGGTGAATCTTCGTCTTGTGTTGGAGACTCACCATATGAGCTAAAGTTATCATCTTCGAATGAGACACCATCAGAGTCTTCGAACATATTAAATCGGCTATCAAATTCACCGTCTTTTTCGCCTTCTTCATCTTCTCCAACATCTTTATATTTTTCTCTGTTATTCTCATTGTCGTCGTGTTCCTCCTCCAAACTAAAACCATCGTATCTAGATTCAACTTCTGCTTCTGAGCTGAAACTGTATAATATATTACTCTTCTCTCCCGCTACGTCTTTCCGGCTGATTTCATCATCCTCGTTCTCTGTAATCTCTACACAGAGATGTAATCTTTCGATTTTCCTTAGGCTTAAAAATATTTGCAATTGACGAATATTGGAGACGTAAACTGGTGGCATGTCGTGAGCCATTGTTTTCAAATCTTTATTCGAGAACTGGTAGCTTAGCTGAATCTGATGACTAGACTCATTCAATCCGTAATCATCGAGTACTAACTTCGCGAGTTTGTTGTGTGTTGTTTTCTCATCTGCATGCATGTGGGAACCGAAATTCACACCGTCGATTTCCGTAAAATAAGGAAATTTAGGAAAACCCTAATTTTCCAGAGGACCCGGATCTCTGCGAAAGCCAACGACAAGTAACCAAATAAATGCGGAAAATATGAAAAACATGATAAAACGAATTTATAAAGAAAGTCGATCTTATTTTGAATTTGTGTAAGAACGTTGCGATCTTTACAAGAGATTTACAAAGGCTTTGGCCGCAGGGGCCGTCAGCGAGTTATCAACATTAAAAAATCTAAACTTAGTCGAGTCGCAGCTCGATAACAAAAGACGGGAAAAGATAAGAAAAAGAGAGTTTGATTGATTTCGGACTGAACCTTATTAAAGGCTGCCTACGTACCCCTTTCGAAGATCAAGTTAAACGTAGTACAATTGGTAGAGCTGGAAAAGAGATAGAACTGCCTAGGCGAGTTCGTCTCGTGGTTGAGTGCCAGTCATAGAAACCGAACTTGTCGAGAAATAAGCCTGAGTTTCTAAGTGCAGAGAATTCTGAGTCTAAAAGAGTTGTGAAAATCATTCCCCTCTTCCGTCCTTTGCCTTCTGCTTATATACTCCTCCTTAGGCAGTTTAGTCCTTCCTTTTCTCCCAGATTTGAGTTTATCGAGAATCTTCCATTTATCTTGATCTTTCCATTTTTCTTGCTGAAATCTTCTATTTATCCTCAAACTTGACATTTATCTCCAAATTTGACATTTGTCTTCTTTCTGCGAGTAAATCGTCAAACCGTCGTCGTATCTTTGGGCTGTTTTTCGTTTAAAGTCACGAGTAGACTTTTATCGCGTTTTAGGACTTTCCGAGCCGTTTTGCGATAAAAACCGTTTTATGGTTTTAGATAAGATCGTTCCCTGATACGATGCCGTTTTTAGATAAGTACCTCGAGTTACTCGTATAGTTTGGCAATGTTCGATGTTTCGTTTAATCATTACCGTTTTCTATGATTTACTCGAGGTTTTACAAAAAACGCGCTTTTTACGATTTCTTATAAAAGATCTCAAGTTTATCGTATAATCAGTCAAGGTTCGGTGTTTCGTTTGACCATCGCATTTTTATACGATTTACTCGAGTTCTTCCGAGAAAACAAGACTTTACGGTTTTTATCGTAAAACTTGATTGATAGTACGGATCGAGATAAAACAAGACACGTTTCGACCATGGTTCAGAACACGATCGAACCGAAGGACGTATGTTTCGTGTCGGGGATGCGGAGAGCAGGGATCGGACTGGTCAGCTCGATGTACGGCGAGCTTTTGTGGGACGGCCAGCTTGCCGTACGGCGAGCTGTCTTGGTCGAACCAGCTCGCCGTACGGCAAGCTGAACCGGCTGGTTCGGCTCTTCGTACGTTGAACTGGTTCGGTCGAACCTGCTCGCGATTTACGGCGTATGCGGTTTTTCGCTTAACTTGGGCAACCGTGTAATCGGTGACTGTTTCGTTCATTTTTCCGAGATGACGATCTCAAGGTTTTCCGTGGATTTCCTTTGTTCGGAAAGTCCTTAGAATGTTATAAAACAACTTCTCATGTTTTATAAAACATATTTTTATTTTTGCGGAAACTTTTGGCCATTGATTCCAACGTGACCGATTTTGACACCAACAATGCAGAAAATACATCCTCTACTACTGGGTGTGAATACATATATGTTTTTCTTAATCCAGTTACCTGAAACAGTAATTACTGGATCCATAAGATTTTAGAGAAAGAGAAGAAGGTGAAGAACAGAGAGCGGCGTCTGTAACATAAACCCTAATTTCATTGTTGTAGTTAGTAATGACATGGAAAATAAAAGCTGAAATGGATGATGACATGGAAAATCGGTAATTCAGCCCCAAACGAACAGTTAAGTCAGCCACAATAAGTCAGCCACCAAGTATACCGTAAGTCAGTCAAAACGTGAATGCTATTTTAGTAATTAATTTTTTTCTAATAATCAGCCATAACAAAGATTAAACGCAATAAGTCAGCTGTATCGTCAAATAAATCAGCCGGCAAATGAATGCTATTCTAGTAATTAATCTTTCGCTAATAAGTCAGCCGTAATTCAGCTGAGTTTACTGTTACTCTATTTTATTACGGCTGATTAAATTTAACTCAGCCGTAAAAACCACTCATAACTTGGCCTGTCGACGAGCAATTAACCAGCCGCGACAATAAACTCAGCCGTATCATAACTAGAACTCAGCCGGATTTTCCAGAAATTAGCCCGCTGATGTATAAGTCAGTCGTAACATTAGACCGTAACTCAGCCGTTATCACATAAACCAGCCAGATTATTAAGTCAGCCGTAACGATAGGCTGAGTTATGTTCATAACTCAGCTTATTTCTCATAAGTCAGCTTGATTAGTTAAGTCAGCCGCAACGTAAATACAACTCGGCCGTAACGATGAGCGTATAAGTATTACGGCTGAGTTTTATACCGCATTCTTACGTGGAGCCGATTTTTTGCCTACGTGGCACAAAAAAGTAATGCCATTCTTGTAAATACGTTTTTTTCTCACAACGTAAAAAAAAGGGCACGCTGGGTATTAAAAAAAAAGGTAGTAAAAATAAAAGTTTTATATGGTTGTGATAATAAGTAATAAAATTCATACTCTTTGAGATACAAAAATGAAATACCAGTTTAATCAAAATTAACTTCACAAGAAATTAATTAGTTATAATTTGCAGCATTAGAGAAATTTAACAAGATCTTTTTAAAAATGTAGTTAGTAATTTTATTTATGGTTAATACTAATGATTAATTCAAATGATAATATATCTTAACAAAATCTTTTTAAAGTAAATAATTAATTAATTTTACCCATAATTAATTATATATATAAATTAATACAAATAATAGTATAAAATAATATATCTTTTTACCATTTTGTAAATATTAAATAGCATTTTTCCTGTCCAAAAATTAATAGTATATTAATAATTATATAATAAGTATTTTCAAAAAATTCTAAATGTTAATGAACAAGAATAATATAAAGTTGACATAAAACAAATGAAACTTCAATTAATTAATTTATTCTTAATAATTTTATATGCACTAAAAATTTGAGGATATGAAATAACATGTAATATTGTATAAAACTTGGAAATTGTCATCTCGGAAGAACGAAACAAACGCCGATTACACGATTGCCCAAGTTAAACACAAACCGCGAAAAAAACCACATCCGCGTAAATCCGCGCGCAGGTTCAACTGAACCAGGTTCAAAGTACGACGAGCCGAACCAACTGGTTCAGCTCGCCGTATGGCAAACTGGTCGGTCCCGGACCAGGTCGCCGTACGTCGAGCTGACCATCCCGAGCCTCGATCTCCCACGTCCTCGACTCAAGGCATACATCCTTCGGCTCGACCGTGTTCTTAATCATGGTTGAAACGTCTATCGTTTCATCTCGATCCGTCCTATCGTCCAAGTTTTACGATAAAAACCGTAAATTCTTGTTTTCTCGAAAGAACTGAAGAAAATCGTATAAAACGGCAACGGTTAAACGAAACACCGAACATTTCCTAACTATACGATTTACTCGAGATTTTTCGTGAGAAATCGTAAAAAAACGATTTTAATAAACCTCGAGTAACTCGCAGAAAACGGCGTAGATTAACCGAAACATCAAACATTGCCAAACTTTACAATTAACTCGAGAAACTTATTTAAAAACGGCATCGCATCAGGAAACGATCTCGTATAAAGTAGTAAAAACGCGTTTGTCGCAAAGCGGCTCAGAAAGTCCTAAAACGCGATAAAAGCCTACTCGCGACTTTAACGAAGTCTAGCCCAAAGATACGACGACGATTTGACGATTTACTCACAGAAAGAAGATAAATGTCAAACTTGAAGATAAATGTAAAGTTTGAGGATAAATAGAATATTTCCGCGGAAAAAAAAGAAAAAAAAAAGATAAATGGAAGATTCTCAATAAACTCGAATCTGGGCGAAATGGAAGGACTAAACCGCCTAGGAAGGGAGTATATAAGCAAGAGGAAGACGACAGAAGCAGAGGACGAATCCTAAACCTAGAGAGGCGGCTGTTAGTTTAGGAGAATTTAGGACTTAGGTGTTTAGACTAGAAAGTCGGATCCTTAGAACGTTTTGACGTCTAAGTTCCGCGATTCTCTTTGTAACAGCAGTCAATCTCTTATTCAATAAAAGCTCTTACGCACATTCTTTACCTATACTATGTTCATCGTTATTGTCGTTCATCCATATTCTGTTAACTTTGTTCGTTTTAGTGATTTCCACAGAGATCCATGACCTCGGGAGAATTAGGGTTTTCCCTAAGTTTCCATATTTGACGGAAAGTTGACAATGTGAATCTCGGTTCCCACAGTTTGGCGCTAGAAGGAGGGGGGGGGGTCGGATTCTCTTACACAATAATCGCGACGTCATCTCGTTCAAGGAAAGAGCAACGATCGATTCAATCAAACCTCTCAACAATCTTGTTGTCATCGAGCTGACGATCCATAATATGGATGTCACAAGGATATTAGTCTATACCGGAAGCTCGGCTGATATCATCTTCAAAAACACTCTCGAGAGAATGGAAATCGATATGTCTGAAATCACGGAAAACGCAAGCCCGCTATTAGGACTCTCGGGAGAAATCACTATGACTCGGCACAATCAACCTTACGGTTCGCGCCGTAAGCATAGTAAGAATCGTCGAATTCCAAGTCGTCGATCGACCCATGTCCTATAACGCAATCGTAGGGACACCATGGTTAAACTCGATGCAAGCAGTACCATCGACGTATCATATGTGTCTTAAGTTTCCGACTCGGTGCGGAATCGAGACTATATGGGGAAATCGGACAACCTCGCAGGTTTGCTATGCCGCGGATTTAAAATGGAAAAATCTGCCGACTAACGCTCCTTCCAAAAAGAAAAAGAAATCGTCTGCCATCGGCAACACCCCATAGCAAGATAAAACGGAAATCTTCTGGCAGTTGCGAGCAGCCGAGGCATTGGAAGGTAAACGTGAGCCGACCTGCGAACCGGTTATCTCAGTATGCATTGATGAGGCTTTCCCTAAACGCTGCGTCAAAATCAGAGAACACTTGAGCGAGACCTTAAAAGCCGAACTCCTGACGTGTCTGAAACAAAACTCGAACACGTTCGCAGGGACTGCCGAAGATATGCCAGAAATCGACATTAACATCACTTTTCACGAACTTAATATTGACCCTACATCCAAATCCGTCAAACAAAAAAGACGAAAACTGGGGCCAGAACGCGCTGAGGCGGTCAACAACGAAGTCGACAGACTCCTCAAAGTCGGATCAATCACAGAAGGTTGATATCCTGACTGGCTTGCTAATCCTGTCGTCGTTAAGAAAAAGAATGGAAAGTGGCGAGTCTGCGTCAATTTCACCGATATCAATAAAGCATGTCCTAAAGATAGTTATCTGCTGCCGCATATCGATCGCCTAGTCGAGGCAATCGCAGGGAACAAACTTTTAGCTTTCATGGACGCTTTTTCAGGGTAAAATCATATCATGATAAACCTTGACGATCGGGAGAAAACCGCGTTCATAACTGATCGCGGAACCTATTGCTATAAGGTAATACCCTTCGGTCTAATGAATGCCCGCGCGACTTATCAACGACTCGTCAATCGCATGTTTGCCGAAAAACTCGGAAAATTGATGGAAGTGTACATCGACAATATGCTCGTGAAATCACTCAAAGAGCGACATCATGTTGTTCACCTCCAGTAATGTTTCGAGAAGCTCAACCTTCATAACATGAAGTTGAATCCTGCGAAGTGTCGGTTTTCCGTCGCATCCAGAGAATTTTTAGGATATCTCGTCACTTACCGAGGGATTGAGGCCAACCCGAAACAAATCACGGCGTTGATAGAAATGGTATCCCCTAGGACAAAACGCGAAGTACAAAGACTGACCGTCAGGGTCACAGCACTTAACCACTTTATCTCGCGGTCAACAGACAAATGTCTTCCTTTTTACGAAACATTAAAAGGAAACAAAAAGTTTGAGTTGTCAGAAGAATGCGAAAAAGCTTTCCAACAGCTAAAACATTACCTAGCTACCCCGCCAGTACTCGCAAAACCCGTAGAAGGAGAACCATTTTTTCTCTGCATCGCGGTATCGATGACCGCCTTGAGCGGTGTCCTCATACGAGAAGAACGCGACGAGCAAAAACCGATCTTTTACGTAAGTAAGACGCTACTGGACGCGGAAACACGATATCCGATGATGGAAAAACTGGCGCTAGCCATAGTCATGTCGGCAAGGAAACTGAGACCGTACTTCCACTCCCATACTGCATAGCCCCAGCCAATCAGGAAGATTAGCAAAATGGGCAATCGAATTAAGCGAGTACGACATTGAATATCGTGCAAAGACTTGTGCGAAATCGCAAGTGCTCGCAGATTTTCTAATAGAACTCCCGACGCGGGGGGGGGGGGGGGGGGGGGGGGGGGGGGGGGGGGGGGGGGGGGGGGGGGGGGGGGGGGGCACGCCAGACCAGGAGCCGAATTCGACTTGGATCCTATACGTCGACGGATTCTCGTCCAAACAAGGCTCCAGGATCGGTATCCGACTTTCATCCTCGACGGGAGAAATATTAGAACAATCATTTCGATTGATCTTTCACGCTTCAAACAACGAAGCAGAATACGAGGCTTTGATCGCGGGATTGCGACTAGCTCGCGGTCTAAAGATACGCAATCTCCACGCTTACTGCGATTCCCACTTGGTAGCTAGCCAGTTCAGCGGAGAATACGAGGCGAGGGACGAAAGGATGGAAGCGTATCTAACCTTAGTCAAGGATCTAACCCAAAATTTTGATCAATTCGCCCTTACTAGGATCCCTCGAGCGAAAAACGCCCAAGCAGACACCCTGGCCGCCTTGGCATCAAGCTCGGATCCTGGTCTGAGCAGGGTAATTCCCCTCGAATTTATCGAAAACCCTAGCATCGGACCGCCCGTAGTCATAAACCTGATCGACAAACCAGAAGACAATATCAACAAAAACGATGATCGTCTAGCTGCAAATCAGTCCGACTACGGGTTCGACCGGCCATGGATGGAAACAATCCTCGTGTACATCACCACCGGAGAACTCCCTTCGGAAAAATGGGCAGCCCGAAAAATAAAGACTCAGGCCGCACGGTACGTTCTAGTCGACAAAGAACTCTACAAGTGGAGATTCTCCAGACCAGTTATGACATGCGTGGAAGGAGAAAAGGCGCTGCGGATAATGCAAGAAGTGCATTCCGGTTCTTGCGGAAACCATTCCAGCGGAAGGTCTCTCGCAATAAAAATCAAACGCCACGGATATTTTTGGCCGACAATGATCAAGGATTGCGAGAATTTCGCATGAAAATGCGAGAAGTGCCAAAGGCACGCTCCAACTATCCATCAGCCAGCCAAAGTTCTCTCGTCCATCTCGGCACCGTATCCATTCATGCGATGGTCAATGGATGTAGTCGGGCCGATGCACGCATCAAAACAAAAACGCTTCCTATCGGTTCTAACCGATTTCTTCTCTAAGTGGGTTAAAGCAGAATCTTACGCGAGCATCAAAGACGCCCAAGTAGAGAGTTTCGTATGGAAAAAATATAGTTTGCAGACATGGGGTCCCATACGAAATCGTAACAGACAACGGGTCTCAATTCATCTCGACTAGATTTGAAGCTTTCTGCGAGAAATGGAAAATACGATTGACAAAATCAACTCCAAGATATCCTCAAGGCAACGGACAAGCAGAGACCATTAATAAAACTATCCTCCACGGCCTCAAAAAACGCCTCGACGCCAAAAAAAGAAAGTGGGCTGAGGAACTCGAGGGAGTTTTATGGTCGCACCGCACGACCCCGAGACGAGCAACGGGCGAAACTCCTTTTGCCCTCGTGTACAGAACAGAATGCATGATCCCAACAGAGTCGAATTTCCGGGAGTACGCAGAAGGTTGCTTCCAGAAAGGGAAGAATCAAACAACCTAATGCTTCTCGACGAACTCGATCTGGTTAACGAATGACGGGATCAGGACAAGCAAGTGGCCGCAAAGTACTATAATGCAAACGTACGAGACCGCAGATTTTATGAAGGCGAACAAGTCTTAATAAAAGTCTTCTAGAACACCGCAGAACGAAACGTCGGGAAATTGGGAGCCAACAGGGAAGGACCATACAGGGTCACAAAGATAGTCCGGCCGGGAGCGTATGAAATTCCAAACATGCAGAGCACCAAAATTCCCCAATCGTGGAACGCAATGCATCTCAAAAAATACTATCACTAGGCAACACACCCGCAAAATATTGAACTACAAGACGGCTTGATCCCCTCTAAAGGGTACGTAGGCATCTTGTCGCAAGATGAGACCAGCTGTCCCCCCTCACTAAAAGGGGGGGGGTAGGTGAGTATACGTATACTCGTATACTCCCGAAATTTCAAACTCAAAATTTCTGAAACTTTTTCAGCAACGCAGCGAAAGAAAAAACGAAATTCTGAATAAAGCGAGATGTCGCAAATATTCGGAAAACCGTTTCTCTCCAAAATAACAACAATAAACAGTCCGTCTGCGACTATAAAAACATACACAGCTTCTTAAGATATAATTCCTTCGCGAAGGCCCAAACAACGTAAATATCTATCATCTAAAAATAATTTGTTGCTGATCACAACAAACTCGCAACAGTCCTAAACAAACTTAAGTTATCTCACAGAAATAGCTCTCGAACACCCGACATAAGGGTAATAGCGCTATAAAAGAAATCCAAACTTTGGGTCAGCACTTCCGAGCAACTTAGAAATTGTTTCTGGTGAGATGCTCGATTCCAACCAGACAAATCATATAAGCCGAGAACCTATCCCGGATTCTAAATCGGTATGGAGTCAAGTTAAAATCGCAACAGGTAAAACGAAAGCCGACTAGTCATCGCATAGCCTCAATCTGAAAGTAAACCTAGGTCTTGCCCTAAACCCAGCACACTGGTCTCTAACGTCTCAAGGAATGAATCGAGATCCTAAAGGCATGTCTCTTCGTCTATATCTAAACGGTCACTCGATTTACTAAACATCCTAAAACGAGCAAACGAATAAGGCGATACACAAAGGAAAAGGAATGCAAGACGACAACTCGCGGACCTCCCTCAATATCAACTCAAAGCAAGAAGTTAACAAAAACTGATTATAAAAGTTCCCAAAGCAACAAGGGATTCGAAGCCGTAAAAGGCCAGTCCCGAACACATTCAAAGGCCATTTTCGGCCAAACACATAAAAATCTAATTTTTAAGTCTCATATGAGACTACAACTTTAGATACCCTCCGCACACAAACTCTCATCCTCATCCATCGCATCACCAGCACCCGCGACAACACCTTCACCTTCGTCAGCAATCTCCGGAGCATTGCTCTCATCCGCGCCAGGCTGAAGGGCGCACTCGACAGCAGGAATTGGGTCGGAGTCACTTCCCTCGACGGGAACATCCCCTCCGGTCGCACGGACCGCCGATCCGTCAAAGCTCTTCATCTTGCGCTGAAGTCTGCGCAGCTCCGAAGCCTTGGATTTCTTCGCATCCTTCGCCTTGAGCAAATAAATCGCGGTCTTTCCAAGATCACGCTCCAAGTCACTGATCCTGGCCTCGAACCGAGACACCTCCCTGGAATGCACATCTTCTATCACCTTCACTTCCCCTCGAGCTGAGCGGACCTCTCTCGCGACTCAGCCAACTCCTTAGCCAAACGCTCAACTTCAAATCTGCCGTAGGCTATCACTATCTGAGACCTCATGGTTTTGTTGATCACCTTGGAAATCGTCATCTCGGAAGAACGAAACAAACGCCGATGACACGATTGCCCAAGTTAAGCACAAAACCATGAAAAAACCGCATCCGCCGTAAAACTGCGAGCAGGTTCGACTGAACCAAGTTCAAAGTACGACGAGCCGAACCAACCGGTTAAGCTCGCCGTAGGGCAAACTGGTCGGTCCCAGACCAGCTCGCCGTACGTCGAGCTAGGTGGCAACAGACCAGCTCGCCATACGGCGAGCTGGTCACTCCCCGAACAGTTCACTGTACGTCGAGCTGACCATCCCGAGCCTTGATCTCCCACGTCCTCGACTCAAGGCATACATCCTGCGGCTCGTCCGTGTTCTGAACCATGGTTGAAACGTATCTCGTTTCATCTTGATCCGTCCTATCGTCCAAGTTTTACGATAAAAACCGTAAATTCTTGTTTTCTCGAAAGAACTCAAGAAAATAATATAAAACGGCAACGGTTAAACGAAACACCGAACATTGCCTAACTATATGATTTACTCGAGATTTTTCGTGAGAAATCGTAAAAAAGCGTTTTTAATAAAACCTCGAGTAAATCATAGAAAACGGCGTGGATTAACCGAAACATCAAACATTGCCAAACTTTACAATTAACTCGAGAAACTTATTTAAAACGGCATCGCATCAGGAAACAATCTCGTATAAAGTCTTAAAAACGGTTTTTTCGTAAAGCGGCTCGGAAAGTTCTAAAACGCGATAAAAGTCTACTCGCGACTTTAAAGAAGTCTAGCCCAAAGATACCACGACGATTTAACGATTTACTCGCAGAAAGAAGAGAAATGTCAAACTTGAAGATAAATGTCAAGTTTGAGGATAAATAGAAGATTTCCGCAGAAAAAAGGAAAGATAAAGATAAATGGAAGATTCTCGATAAACTCGAATTTGGGCGAAATGGAAGGACTAAACCGCCTAGGAAGGGAGTATATAAGCAAGAGCAGAGGACAGAAGCAGAGGACGAATCCTAGACCTAGAGAGGCGGCTGTTAGTTTAGGCGAATGCAGGACTTAGGTGTTTAGACTAGCAAGTCGGATCCTTAGAACGTTTTGACGTCTAAGTTTCGTGATTCTCTTTGTAACAGCAGTCAATCTCTTATTCAATAAAAGCTCTTACACAAATTCTTTACTTATACTCTGTTCATCGTTATTGTCGTTCATCCATATTCTGTTAACTTTGTTCTTTTTAGTGATTTCCGCAGAGATCCAAGACCTCGGGAGAATTAGGGTTTTCCCTAAGTTTCCATATTTGACGGAAAATTGATAGTGTGAATCTCGGTTCCCACACTGGAGTCGTGTAGACTTGGAGAACAAGTGTGTATCTTGGAGAAATGACAAGAGGAATAAAATTGGGAATCAAGTTTATGATTTAAGGGAAGAGGAATAAGTGCATTCCAAGAAAAGGAAAGTTGCATTTAATGTTATGTAAGATGTCCATATTGTGTTCTTTGCAGAATAGGGTTTCGGGAACGTGGAGAATAATTCTAAGATAGCTATGGGGTTGTCTGTTGAGAGACAGAGACACAGAGCCTGGTCTTATAAAGAGAGAGAGAAGCTTTTAGAAGTGTTTTTGGGCCGTGCTGAAGCAGTGGCTGAAGTACTTGACAGTAGAGAGACATAAGTGAGTAGCTTAGGAATATTTCAGTAGTGTGTGTTAGGGTGTTAACACTAGACGTGTAAAGCTGAATAAACAAGGTCTTGTAAGATTGTTTAAAGGCGATTTCTAATAAAGCTATTTGTGTTTTGTCTCTTGGTTTACCTTCTGTATTATCTATATTGTGTTTGCATCTTGCACTTACAATTGGTATCAGAGCGGGGCACCTAAGTTATTGGTGTAATTCTGAAGGTGAAGACATGGACACGATTGTTACGATGCAGAAGGCAATCATGTTGAATGTGGACCAGTATGGCCATTGGAAGGCTCGAATGAAGCAGATGATTCGAGGAATCAATGGAAATGTGTGGACAGTTGTGTAGATTGGTTGGGAGGAGCCTCCAATAACCACAAAAGATGGGAAGAAGCCCAAACCAAAATAAGATTGGTCAGAGGCAGAAGGCAATGCATCAAAATTTAATGCAAAGACGTTGTCAATGAGTTTTGGAGCCGTTGGAGCAGAGCAGTTCCAGCTTACTTCAGCTAAAGAGGTGTGGGAGATCCTGCTGAATTCGTTTGAGGGAGATGAGAGTGTCAAGAGGACACGCCTGGATCATCTTAGATCGCAGTTTGAGAATCTTAGATTGTCTGATGATGATTATGTGGCAAACTTTAGTGCCAAACTCAGTGCTATGGCGCATGAAGTATTTGTACTTAAGAAGAAGTACAAGGAGAAGAAAATGGTAAAGAAGTTACTACACTGTCTTCCATGGAAGTTTGGAGCTCACAAAGCGATCTTGCAGATAACTACAAACACAGATGAGCTCAAGTTTGATAAGCTTGAGGGTATGCTGAAGGCACAAGAGATGGAGAAAGACAATAGTTCAGTCTCTACGTCAAACAGTGCGCCAGAGAGTATAGCGCTTGCAGCTATCAAAGATGGTGATAGATTCCAGAAGCTTGAAGATACTGTGGGTATGTTGGTTAAGAATTTTGGTAAGGCCACGAACTCCCTTGGTGGGAGGAATCAGTATGGTTGTAAAAGAGGTGATCGTGGCAATGGTAGAAGAAGAGAAGCTATCAAGTGCTACGAGTGTGAAGGAGTTGTTCATGTGAGGGCTGACTGTCATGCGGCACAATAAAAGGAACTTAAGTGTTCTAAGTGCAGAGGTGTTGGACACACAAGGCGCGAATGTCCAACTCAAAGAAGGGAAAAGGAGTTCCATTACAGTCGTATGATGATTCAGAGTCTTAAGAAGATGAAAAGTTGTTGAAGCATCTGGTGCATGCAAGGAGGGATCTAGAGAATCCTCGTATTCAGATCGTAGTATAGATGATGAAGAGTATCACGTGCTGCTCAACAAGTGGTTGAGGGTCAAGGATCAGAATCCGAGATTGGAGAATGTGGCTCAGAAGCAAAATGAGTTTCTTGAAGAACTTGCGACTGTACATGAGAAGAATTAGTCTCTTGAAGAGGAGGTTAGCAAGCTAAGAGAAGTTGCTACTAGTGAACAAGATAGAGCAAGCAAGCTGGAACGTGATTTGGCTGAGAATCACAAACATATCAGAATGCTTAATAGTGGATCCAATGAGTTTAATATGATACTCTCAATGGGAAAACCAGACAAGGCGAATTGGGGACTGCGATACCGAGGAGCTTAGAGTACTGGAGTACAGTAGAAGGGGCTGTCACACTTCGTGCATGGGAGCACATCAAAAAGTGGAACCAAAGAAGCTTGTCAGGAAGTGCGTCGGGATGTACTACAAGTAGTACGCAGGAAGTTCTACAGTGTGTAGCTATGAGTAACAAGCCGAAAGGAGTAAATCAGTGCAGCAACAATAAGGTTAGACAAGAGGTTCTGAAGCATGGTTGTGCATCTGGTACAAGGAAAACACAACATCAGATGTGCTATTGGTTCTATGGGATTGTTGAACACAAGAAGGTGGAGTGTTTTGCATGTGAGAAGAGCAGAAACATGGCCAAGAAGATGAACAAGATGTTCATTAAACCCAAGATGGTTGAAGAGGTGTTCCTAGCCAAGAGTGGCTTACTTGATGAGATCAAGGAAGGGACATCAGAAGAAGGTTGCAGCTCTAGTGAGAGTAATTTTGAGGTTGATCAAAAAGCATCAAGTTTGGAGCTAAGACACGGAGTTGTATGTGGTTCAGCGGGGAAGAAGATCGAAGTGCGCCAGGAAGTGATGCGAGATGATCTTCAGGAGGGTGATAGTGAAATCACTCCAAGACAGTAGCAACGAGTGCAGAATGCACTCAGTGTGGATGAGGAGGGGCTCATGGTCAAAGAGACGACACATGAAGGAAGCCAAGTCCTCAACAGAAGTGGGTTGAAAGGTAGTTCGACAGGTGCGTCAGATCGTGATGCAGTACTTGTTATTCCGCTACAGCAAAGGCTTTGTCATGATTATATATGAAGAGACAGACGGGTGTGTCTATGATGGAAGGCTTGACATCTAAGCATCTGTCTTTTAGCTTAGTATGCAATAAAGCAGGGGGAGAAGTGGTGATGTTTAGGTTCAAAGAGTGCATATATCATGGGGAAGAAGAGCATGGTGATGGACGTTCTGAAGTAGTTGGTGCACATCTCGTGAGGGAGAAAAGCACAATTAGCTTGGAAGTTTCCAGATGGGGAACATGGTTGTTGAACCAGAAGAATGGTGTGCTTGATCGGCACAGAAAACTAAAAGGGAGATATTGTTGATGTAAGATGTCCGTCCTGAAGTAGTCGCGAACGTAGTTGCTGAATCAGATATCGTGTTGAGTGGTAAAGATCATGTGGAGTCAAGATGCTAACTGGAGTCGTGTAGACTTGGAGAGAAAACGTGTATCTTGGAGAAAAGGCAAGAGGAATAAACTTGGAAAGCAAGTTTATGACTTAGGAAAGAGGAATATGTGCATTTCATGAAAAGGAAAGTTGCACTTAATGTTATGGGGAGATGTCCATATTGTGTTCTTTGGCGACTAGGGTTTCGGAAACGTGGAGAATAAATATAAGATAGCTATGGGGTCGTCTGTAGAGAGACAGAGTCACAAAAGCTGATCTTATAGAGAGAGAAAATCTCTTAGAAGTGTTCTTGGGTCATGGTGAAGCAGTAGCTAAAGTACTTGACGGTGGCGAGACATAAGTGAGTAGTTTAGGAATATTTCAGTAGCGTGTGTTAGAGTGTTAACACTAGACGTGTAAAGCTGAATAAACAAGGTCTTGTAAGATTGTTTAAAGACGATTTCTAATAAATTTATTGGTGTTTTGTCTTTTGTTTTATCTTCTGTATTACCTATATTGTGTTTGTATCTTGCACTTACACATTTGTGATTTTTAAGGCTCTTGATATCATGCATATTTACATAGTTTTAGCATTTCATTTTGTACATAAATCATCATACAGATTTAGGTTTAGACATCTTTAGGATCCATTTTGCATTCATATCTCTTATCATGTGTTGGAGTATCCTATGGTGTGATTCTATGGCTTGAGAAGTGTTTTGGGTTCAAGAATGAAAGAACAATGAAGTTTAGCCAAGATGAGATGATATTATGGTGTTGGATTGAGTGAGACCCAGGCTGGCCCGGGTAGAGAGGCATAGGTAAGGCCACCTGCGCATGGAGGAAGAACATCACCTAGGCTGGCGCGGGGTTGGATTCTCCGGGGTCTTATACCCGCTCGTCCGTGAAGAGCCAGCACAAACCAAGTAGCTGGGCAATGCCAGCGCGGGTTGGGAGCTGCAAGGAGCCTTACCCGCTCGTCCACTCGTCCGCATCATCCTGACCTCGACCATGCTGCGCAGGCCACGGGGAGCCTTCTTCGACCAGACCCTTAGCCGAACTGTCCAAGACCAGAAATTTACACTATTCTTTTTGTACCTTTTTGGTATTTTTACATCAAAACTCCTTAGACCATATAAATACCTTGTAATCCCTTTGGGAGAGGTGATCTTCTTTTCTCTAAAAAACACATTTGGGAAAGTTTAATCCTTGATTAACCTAAGCTTTTGTTCTTAATAAAATTGAATATATTTTATCTTTTAATCATGATTAGTCTTCTATCCATCATGGGTTTAGGTTTAAACATGAAGATTAGTGAGTCGATTTTCTTTTGAGCTTATGGGTTAGGGTGATTACGGTGATTAAGTAATGATCTAGGGTGATTAGTGTTAGAGATTTATATTAATATGCTTACTACTTGATCCCAATGCTAGATTAGAAATAACCCTTCTATTCTAGATCATTAGGCATTTCCTGCCCACAAGGTGTAAGATGAAACGCATGAACCAAAGTAATAATGTTTTTTTCTTGCTTAACCAAGGACACTTGATGTTAGGGATGCTTAGATGGTTAGTAGACTTGTTCTCAATGCTTGCTTGATTGATTTAGACCAAGGACACTTGATGTTTAGAGATTAATAGCAAATGAGCTTTTGCTTTGACAAAGGATTAGCTTAGAATTGTGTCTAGACATATAGGATATGATTGATTGTTTGAAACCTCACTCTAGAGAGTAGCTACACCACCCAAAGTCAATACTCTTATCCATATGCTCTTTTATCTCATTGAAACCGAAGCTTAGTTATTCTTGTTTACTTACATTGCTAGTTACATTGTTACCTATAATACAAACCCCTTTGCTTGCATTTAGATTTAGCAATGTCTTGCATTCTCTTTGTTCATTAGCACTCAGTATTGGATTGACATCTAAAATACTACATTGATTTGTTCTAAGGCTTAAAAACCCTTATCAATTTTGGCGCCATTACCATTTCTGAGTTGT
>CAKOAT010243488.1:63599-73855 GCA_932364175.1 Eruca vesicaria subsp. sativa | reverse complement strand
ACATCTGGTAACTGTCTTAGGCGAATGGGTGTGATCTGGACCATTGATTAAATCAATGGACAGAAATGAAACCGAAAGGATGCAATGGTTAGAAAAGTAACCACCCCTTCTTCTATAAAAGGAGGATGGTTCCGTGGGTTTGCAGGCACGCCAGGGCTTCCTCCTACACCCTGAAACACAAAGAAACACCCAGAGAAAACAGAGAGATGGTCGGATTCCTTATCCAAGATTCATGGTGGTGTGAAGGCCATAAATAGGCAGTTTTGGGGCAGATCAAGAGAGAAGTGGAGAACTACTTTCTGGTGGCTTTTGATCTGTGTTGTTATCACCCAAAGCATCCTCCAGGGCCTGAGAACACACGCAAATGGTGAGCACATAAGGGAGATGACCGGAATTCATTCCTAAAGGCAAAGACAGTCTTAAGGGCAGATGTGTGTAGAAAGGCAGTTTCATTGGAGTGAAAAGGAAGTTATGAACGACCCTGTGGTGGTATGTTATCCTGAATGAACACATCCTAGGCTTGCTATTCATCTTATGAACACACGCAAAGAGTACGGGGAGAAGAGAGAAGGCCAGAATCCTTTCTCATTTACAAGAACAGCCTTAAAGGTAAAGGCACTGCAGAACCGGTTTTATGGGAGATCAATGAAAGGAACCATTGGTGCGACCCAGGAAGATATCTTATCACTACAGGAGGTATGTGATAAGACTTGATGGAGGCGTGCCTTGGAGGATCACGACCAGACTTGATACTGGAAGGCACAAGAGCTAAGGTTAGTGTTGTTGAACCATTTAAGCCAAAGGCATGAACCTATGGGTGAATCCATGTGCTTTATGGTTTCTGGGAACTCTGGATACACCCATTTCTCTTTATATATCTAAATATATTTCTCTCCTGATAATTAGTTTCAAGTTTGGTGATCAGAAAGACCTTCCCATGAACCGTACATAAGTGTCGGTTCAAAGGGGTTGTTTTAGGCCATATTTGGGTTTACTGATCCAAAACCACTTTTTACTGAATCAAATGGCTTGAAACTTTTAAGATAGATGTTTTAGAATATTTAAGAATTATTGGAAAAGACTAGGCACGATTTGGAGTTGATTTGCTCAAAAACCATATTTATGCCTAGGGCTGTTTTGGGTCGGATCATAGGGTTAGTGATTTTTCCTGTGAATTCTGACCTTGGATTCGTTTAGTTATATTTTTTGGGTAATTTACAAAGCATAACATTAATTTTTGGAGCACTTTTGAGTTTGACCAAAATTGGGCAGGAACATAGCCTTAGGCTCGGAATCATGAAATTGTTAGAACATGTGCTAGGTTATCGGATTAATATGTAATTATTGTGCTTGTGTGGTCTTAGAGGATGTTTGCTTGTTGTCATACTGGTACCTGAGGGTAAGGCTGGTACTGGGTGGCGTGGACCACAAATATGGATCTAGTTGTTATTATGCAGGGAAGATTGTGTGTGATCTGATCATGAGTAAAGGGGGACGACCTGATCCATGGATGATGGATCAAGGTGTCTGCTCTGTTTGATCAAAGGATGCATAGGTTCGTCCAGGAGAGGGACTTGCTATCTTATGCTACAATCGTGAGGAGATGGGTGATGCATTAGCAGAGAGGAGCTAGATGCATTACCATTGCTGTTGAAGACTTCCCAAAGGTTACTTGGTCAGTGGGGATGGTTGGTTGAATGACTAAGTACCCAAGGGGAGATGTTTATGCAGGTATAATAGAGTTGGACGAGTTGGCAGGGAGCTGGGCGCAGCTATCCTGTAGCTCGATCAGCTGGAAGAGAGTGGTGGAACCTCAAGTGAGGTGGTATAGTTTAGCTAGCTGGATGAGCTAGCTAAACGAGCTGAGACAGCTGGCCCTAGCTCAGATTCAGCTAGTTTAGAAGTGTCAGCTCAAAGAGCTGGATGAGCTAGCTAAATCAGCTAAAAGTATGAGCTAGCTAAGCCAGCTAGAGGATGAGCTAACTAAGTCAGCTGGACCGATGAGCTAACAAGCTCCGTGGATGTGGCNAGTTTAGCTAGCTGGATGAGCTAGCTAAACGAGCTGAGACAGCTGGCCCTAGCTCAGATTCAGCTAGTTTAGAAGTGTCAGCTCAAAGAGCTGGATGAGCTAGCTAAATCAGCTAAAAGTATGAGCTAGCTAAGCCAGCTAGAGGATGAGCTAACTAAGTCAGCTGGACCGATGAGCTAACAAGCTCCGTGGATGTGGCAAAGGTATGATCTAGCTAATTTCTTTTAGATCTAGCTAGAATGGTTTAGGGGAATGGAACCTTGGAATTGTATGACTTGTACCATGTAAGGATCGATCTATAAGCTGGAAGGTAGTTCAGTGAACTGACCAAGGCATAGATTATTAGATTGGACAAGTGTTAGATTGGTTTTAGACCAATGGTTAATATAGTATAATCCGTTGCGTAGAATATAAATGATCTAAGCTAGGAAATACTAAGATAGTCTTAAGCTAAGATCTAATTTGGCCCTCGCCTATGGACGATATTATAAATAAAGGGCAAAAAAATTTAGAGGTTCGGTCCGGAAGAGGAACGAGCGACGTGAGGCTTCGACCGCGGCCTGGATGGCCAGGTTTGGGTCTTACACATAAGCTAATATATAGCCGCATATTCATATAATAAATATTCAAAAATTAATCTAATTAATTTTTTTCAACCAATAAATATAAATTTCAATGATAAAATACACAAAAAAACTATTACATTATCATATTTTTATATTTTATATTTATTTAAATATTGAAATAAAATAAAATAATATTTAAATTAATCCCCACGTATACCCTGCTTAATCCTCGATTTTTTTTTGTAACTCGCTATGCCCGGTATCACCGTCCAACTAGTGCCTAGCATAGTTTCGAACATGGGAATCCACTATGTTTTGTTGTAGTGACTGTTTTGTATATGAATGAATCAATACCAATGATGGCTTATATTCATATATACATATATACATATATATATATATATATATATATATATATAGGAGGAGGATAAATATGTCATTATTCATTTTAACAAAATTCATCATCATTAATAACAAAAATATAAAAATAAATAAGTTATTCATGTTAACATCAATCATATATAGAACAACTTTTTACAAAATTCATTATTCACTATATGCATTCCCTAGATTCCACACATGAAAGTGAAGGAGATGCTTGCCCACATTATTCACTATTCTCACTTCTTAAAACCTCCAAATTTATAACAATACATATATTAATACTTTCATTTGTTATGAATGCCTGCAGTTTGAGTAAATGATAGGAAAGTTGTTTGCTTTTGGTCGATAATTGGCATGAAATGGGAAAATTCTTGGATGTTACATGGGAGCTAAGTTGTAGCTACTTGGGAGTGAGTAGGACAGCTACGCTAGCAAATGCAAGCAATAGTAATGGCTGGAATATCAGACGATGTGGTAGAAGGAAATACCCACACTTGTGTGCCAAAATTGCTGTAGCCACAATTCCTGATGCCAGCGCAGGCACTGATAAAGCTCTGTGGCGACACAATCAGGATGAGTCAAAGTCAACTTTCTCAGCTGCAAATACATTAGACTACCTTAGAGAGAATAAAAATAAAGTCCCATGGCATCATCTTGTTTGGTTCTCACAAGCGATCCCACGAAAATCTTTTATAGTTGGCTAGCCATAAAAGACATATTATCTACAGACATGAGAATGAGAGGTTGGGGTACATATCAAGACTGTGTTTTCTATGGAAAAAGAGAAGAGATTTGTGACCATCTATTTTCCACTAGCCCCTAAACCTTCACGGTGTAGATGTGTACTACCCCTTGGCGCAACAATCATACCAGACTAGGCAGACACTTTGGTTTCTATGCTACACTCAACACGAAACAGACTTGATAATATAGTCATGAAGCTAGCATTTTAGACATCTATTTACATTATGTGGAAGAAGAGAAATTCAAAGAGACATGGAGGTGTGTATGTAGCGGTAGAAGTAACAAGTATGACTATTGGGAAGGTTATCGAGAATCGTATCTCTTCGCTTAAGTATATAAGAAATCACAGACCTTGAACATGGTTTGAAGTTCTTCCACATTAGAGTCTTTTATTCTTTCAAATAAAACAATATATAAGTAGTTTCTAAAGATTTCCTACTTTTTGATCCATAAATTTGATATACAATTACAAAAGAAAAAAAATTCATTTGTTAGCTAGTAAGATTTCAGAAAATCTTGATTATATTTCAATTTTTCGTTTAGATTTCAGTTTCCATATGTTAGTATAATGGTTTATTTTCTAGTGACTTCAGCATTTGGTTGTAAAACGTTTCTAATGATTTTTATTAAATAGAAAACGTTTCTAATATCAATATACATTTGTTAGAAACTATTGTTGTCACAAGGCCGGGGAGAATAATAAGACACAAGATTCCTTAAATCACATCCTACCAAAGCCCACTAAACTCAGCCCATATTAGAGAGGGATGTGGTACTCCGCTTTGACCTACTTATTTTCCAACCGTTGCCACTAATTAAAAATGATATACGATTTCACGTCAAGTGGACCGGAACGATCAAAAAGACACACGCGCGAGGAGACAGCCGTTAGATGGAAAAAACGTAAAGACAACTTTATCCCCAAACCAAAAATCAAAAAGATTATAAATACATCTCGTAAAACCCTAAACTGAAATATCTCTTCACTCTTAAACCTAGCAGTCGCTTCTTCTCTGTTCTCAAATTCGCCATGGGTAAAAAATCCGCCACCAAGGTAAGCTTCCTCTCGTAGCTTTGCTTCCTTCTCCTTCTCTCGTATTAGGTTGTGATGAAACTTTGCTTGTGTTTCGTATGTTCAGGTTGAAGCAGCACCTGCTGCCATTAAGGCCACCAAGCCTTTGAAGAAAGGTTTGAACCTTGAGCTTTTCATTTGTATATTGCTCGTACTTCTACATTTGAGGGATAAAATTATTCAATTGAGTTGACCCAACTCCTTATTAGTTTTGGAATGTGTCTATCATAGGATATAATAATACACTTGCTTATATGTACTGATAATCTTGATATCTGAGCTCCTTTGTTGATATAGTTCGTTTTATGTTGAAGGAGTTGCTTGGTTTTTAACTTTGTATGCTTTGCTGATATAGTTTGTATTGTATATCGTAATAATATTTAACAATGCGCTTGCTTAACTGTCTATTTGAAGTATATTGACTGCTGAATCTCGATATAATATTCTTTTTTGTTGGTTTTAACTTTGTATACTCTTATTCTTCAGGTAAGAGAGATCCTGAGGATGATTTGGATACCAAAGTGAACCTAAAGAAACAGAAGAATGATGTGATTGCTGCTGTTCAGAAGGAGAAAGCTGAGAAGAAGGTGCCTAAAAAAGTTGAGAACTCTGACTCTTCTGATATCGAGGAAGAAGTAAGTGTATACTACACAACATCTCATAGTAATGTATTTGTATTACCCTGTTCTTGTTTTCCACTATGCAAGTTTAGTCTGCTATCATTGGAGATTTGTTGACACACCATCTATTTTCAGGAAGAAGTTGCTGCTACTGCAGTTGCTAAAAATGGCTCAGTAAAGGCCAAGGCAGACAGCTCGTCAGAGGAAGACTCTTCTGATGAATCAAAAGTTGAATCTGAGGATGAGAAGGTGACAAATTTATTCTCATATCTTCATTTTCTATTTGCTTATTCTGCATATATATATATATTCCAAAATGATGACTAATTACTTAATTATTAATATAGAAACCTGCTGCTAAGAAGACAGCTTCTGCTACTACCAAGGCTGCTAGCAAATCAGATTCATCCGAGGAAGATTCTGATGAGGTTAGCTTCTGTACTTTAACGAGATCATCAAGCAGCTTTTGATGTCGTATATATGATTCATTGACCATGTGATTGGTATTTTGCAGGAAAGTGTAGATGAAAAACCTGCAGCTAAAAAGGATAGCAGTAGTGATGATTCTGAATCTGATGAATCAGAGAGTGAAGATGAGAAAGAAACCCCGAAGGAAAAAGTGAGATCAATGTTTACTTTTCTATTAGTTTGAACATAGAGTATATTGCTGTTTGCTGATTGAGAGTTACTCCATTCTTCTTTATAAAAACAGAACTCCGATGCTGCAATGGTGGATGATGAGCAGAAACAGGTAAGAATCCCTTCTCGTAACATTGTAGTTACTTTAATCTCTTTATGTATCATGCTATGAAGTTAATTTTTGTATTATGCTTTTGACTTTCAGCCTAAGACCCCATCAACTCCTCCTGCAGGAGGATCAAAGACACTCTTTGTTGCCAATCTCTCCTTCGACGTTGAAAGATCAGATGTGTAAGTAGCAAGGTTTTACTATCTCTTTCTTTTGTCTTGTTGTTCATTCATTGTTCCTGACCGTACTTAATATCATCCTCCACATAACAGTGAGAATTTCTTCAAAGGTGTTGGCGAAGTTGTTGATGTTAGATTTGCCATGTCAAAAGACGATGGCAGTTTCAGAGGCTTTGGCCATGTTGAGTTTGCAACTGCTGAACAAGCACAGAAGGTGAGGGTTGTTTTGGCTTTATGATGGAAGATTTTGAAAGGTTGATTACTGATTAAATCGGTTTGTACTTAGGCACTTGAACTTCACGGCACATCCATGCTTGGTCGTGATATTCGTCTTGATGTTGCTCAAGAGAGGGGAGAGAGACCTGCATACACTCCACAGAGCTGGTATATTGATTTTTTTATATTTCATGTCCTGGATAATTGCTTGTGTATTATGTTCTGTCTGTTGATAGTTCTCTTTGGCAAATTATTGTAGTGCCGGTGGTAACTTCAGAAGCGGTGGTGGTGGAGGTCAGTCAATTTTCGTTAAGGGATTTGACTCTTCTCTTCCTGAAGAAGACATCAAGAGCGCATTGAGTGCGCACTTTGCTTCATGTGGAGAGATCACAAGGGTTTCTGTTCCCTGTGACCGTGACACCGGAGCTTCCAAAGGGTTTGTGACTAACTCCAGATTACGATCAGTTTATGAATGTTCTCTCAGATGCTAACTAAAAACACATTGCTTTTCTTTTTTTTTTTTACAGAATTGCTTACCTTGATTTTAAAGAAGGCGCAGACAAGGCGTTTGACCTTAATGGTAGTGAGATGGGAGGATGGAGTCTTGTTGTTGATCAACCGAGGGAGAAGAGTAGTGGTGGATTCGGTGGTGGCGGAAGGAGCGGTGGTAGAGGAAGAGATGGTGGTCGGTTTAGTAGTGGTGGTAGAAGGAGCGGTGGTGGTAGAGGAAGAGACAGTGGCCGTGGTCGTTTTGGTAGTGGAAGGGGCGGCGGCAGAGGAAGAGAAGGTGGTGGTCGTGGATTCAGCAGATCTAGTTTCACTACCTCAGGTACTTAAAGTTGATATTGATCTCCTGTTTCTTGAATCTTGATTCTTAAGTAACTAATTTCTCACTATTTATTGGGTTTATTATGGCAGGTAAGAAGACCACATTTAACGACGAGTAGAAGCTTATATGCAGAAGAAAATGCTCTTCTTTATGTCCTTGACTTGTGATACTTCACATCGTTTCTATTGTTTCAGTTTTGTTTCTCTTCTAATTATATGTTTTTGTCAGAACCTTGAATTTTTGTCTGAATGTTAAATCAAAAGCTCAATCTTGAGTTCTTTTTGTTGTTATATCATTTTCTCTCTCTACTAGGTAGACAAAAATAATTCTCTCTCAAGGGACACAAATTTACATTTTTCAGATTAAGTCTCAATTAGGTTGGCTATTTTCAAATCTCTCACAAATGCATCAACAACAAAAGAAGTATAACGGATTCTTGACAAAAAGGATTAGTGGTAACTTTGGACGGAGACCTTAGCTTGAGGACCACCTTGCACATAGACAAAATCACAAGCTTGCCCTGCTTTCAAAGTTTTTTGCCACTGAGGAAGCTGGTAAGTATTCTTTTGCCCTGTTGGGGCAAGTCCCCATATAGATCCTGTGAGATCTTCAATCTTAAGCTTGAGGCCTGATATCGGTTTCTGAGAATTGTTCTTGATGATCACTTTGTGTCTGTAGTACCTGGTGTTATAGGCCATCCAATTTGCAGTTATTGAATGAAGAAACTCGATTGGTGCACCTGATTGCTTTGGAGTGTATGTTGTTGGTGTTGGTGCTTTGTAAGACGAAGCTTTGAAGAGTGTCAGAGAAAATGAGGAATCAGACAGTGCAGAAAAGTTACAAAAGAAGCTGTAAGTAAAAGAGATCAACCTGGTGGTTTTGGGGTTTGGTAAGGTTTAGAATACCCTCCTCCATAAGAACCTACAAAGTTCCATTACATTACTTGACGATCCATTCATTGAACAAAGAATTATTTAAGTACAAGGTTTATATCTTCTAGTTACCTAATTTTCCAGAGAGCTTAGCGAATAGACCAACGAGTGGAGCTGTTCCAGACAAAGTTGGTTCTGATTGCTCGTAGTTTGTCCGGTCATCGGAATAGTAATCATTCTGGTCTGGTCCACCAACAAGAGCACCATAGATAACATTGGGATCAGCTTGAGCTCTTTTATACCAAGAATCAAATCCTTGTACACAGTTCACAGAAGACCGTTGAACAAAGATTGAAGGGATTGAAGCGCCTCTATGGTGAACTCGGATTGGATATTTAGGTCCATATCCAACTAAGTAACTCATTCCTTGATGGTTTTTTCCAAGAATATAATCAGCCTTCAAGAGAGAAAAAACTCATTTAGTACATTTAGAAATCAATCAAGGCTATGGGTTTTGTGTTCTTGAAAGATTTGGTTACCTGAGATCTTGAAAAATCTAGAAGTGCTTGAGGTGGAACTGAACCATCAGGACAGTTGAGTTTAGCGTTTGCTGCTGATAGATAATCCGAATAAATCGCAAGAAGAAATGCAGCCGCTGATGCATATTGCAGATTGTTCCACTCTCGAACATACATCAAACCACCTTAATTAACACCATTAAAAACTTTTATTACTTTTGTCCAAAAAAAACTCTCATTACTTCCCTTTTTTTTTAAAAAAAAATTATAATTGATATTCATAAAATCGACCCAAAAATGGGAATTAATATTTCGATTACACGATTTAACTTTCATTACTTAGACCTGAAGTTTAATACTTTTAAGTTGCACTAATTAACTTACCAGGAGTTGTTTGAATATTGTAACCGCCATTCTTCTTCAGACAAGCACAAGCAAAGTAATCAGCTTTCATCTGATACTGCTTCAATGTTGAAGTATACACACCACCTTTACCTTCTAACAAGATCTATGCAAACATACACAAATCAAAACATAAATTAAGATTAGTCTTTGTTCAAAGAAAAAGAATCAAGATTAATCTTCTTGAAACTTCAAGGGAAATAAACATTCTTGAAGAAACCAGTTGGTTTACCTTGGAGAGAAGGACTTGAACACCGGCGTATTTGTTATCCCAAGAGAATTCTTTCATCCCCCAGCCGGTTCCTCCCAGGTAACCAGCATTGTTTACAGCATACTTCAAGTAATACTCGTCCCCGGTGGCACGGTGTAGCCAAGCCGCAGCCCAAAGAAGCTCATCCTTCAAAACATATAACTCAGTATATGCATTATCTAATTGTACTGAAACAGTATTCAATATAAAGAGAGAACTTGGAAGTAAATATTTTGAGAGATCAGATCAAAGGGGATTATACCGAGTAACCAGATGACATGTAGAAAGCTTTTGCATTTGGGATTGAATCAGTGTATAATCCTCTGTATTTGTCAGCAAATGAGAAGAGCTGAAAACACAGCAGTAGGTTTTCAAAATGTTCAGAAACTAAGCAGAAATGGATCCATAACATAAGACTAAGGGTGAGTAATGAATATATATATAACCGGAACCGGACTCATAATCAAAGCCGAACCAGAATTTGGCCAAAATTCAAATTTAGTGGTGATCGAATCAAATAAACCTAAAATAATTCTCTAACCGTATCAACTACACTAGAAAACCAAAATATGCAAACCAAGCAGAACCAAATAGCTAAATACCCAACCTACCCAAAACCATGATCATTAACAAAACCAATATAAACCAAACCAGAATCAAAACAGATAACCAAACCAAAATGAGGAAAAAGCGAACCTCTTTGGCATGAGTCAAGAGGATAGTAGAATAAGAGGAGTTATACGGCTTGAAAGCTAAAGAAGCAGCGGCTAAAGCAGCAGCGGTTTCACCAGCCAAGTCTGAGCCAGGATGGTACAGGTCAAGCTTAT
>CAKOAT010243488.1:40983-61942 GCA_932364175.1 Eruca vesicaria subsp. sativa | reverse complement strand
AAGGGGCGGTCACAGTTCGTGCAAGGGAGCACTTCAAAAAGTGAAGCCAAAGATGTTCGTCAGGAAGTACGTCGGGACGTACGACAAGGAGTACGGCAGGAAGTTCTACAGCGCGTGGCTGTGAATAACAAGCCGAAAGGAGTACATCAGTGCAGCAACATGAAGGCCAGACAGGAGGTTCTGAAGCATGGTTGTGCATATGGTACAAGGAAGGAGGCTGATCGGTGCATCAGCAACTGTGTCAGGCCCAAGAAGAAGCAACATCGGATGTGCTGCTGGTTCTGTGGGAAGGTTGGACACAAGAAGGTGGAGTGTTTTGCTCGTGAGAAAAGCAGAAACATGGCCAAGAAGGTGAACAAGACGTTCACTAAACCCAAGGGGGTTGAAGAGGTGTTCTTAGCCAAGAGTGGCTTACTTGATGAGGTCAAGAAAGGGACATCAGAAGAAGGATGCAGCTCTGGTAGGAGTGATCTTGAGGAAGATCAAGAAGCATCAAGTCTGGAGCCAGGACACGGAGTTGTTTGTGGTTCAAAGGGGAAGGAGATCGAAGTGCGTTAGGAAGTGATGCGAGATGATCTTCAGGAGGGTGATAGCGAAATCACTCCAAGACAATAGCAACGAGTGCAGAGAGCACTCGGTATGGATGAGGAGGGGCTCATGGTCAAGGAGACGACGCATGAAGGAAGCCAAGTCCTCAACAGAAGTGGGTCGAAAGGTAGTTCGACAGGTGCGTCAGATCATGATGCAGTACTTGTAATCTATTCCGCTGCAGCAGGGGCTGTATCATGATTACTGTGATGGAAGGCTTGACATCTAAGCATCTGTATTTTAGCTTAGTATGCAATCAAGCAGGGGGAGAAGTGGTGACGTTTTAGTCCAAGGAGTGCATATCTCATGGGGGAGAAGAGCATGGTGATGGACGTCCTGAAGTAGATGGTGCTTATCTCATGGGGGAGAAAAGCATGGTGTGGTGCACATCTCGTGAGGGAGAAAAGCACATTTGGTATGGAAAGTTCCAAGTGAGGAACGTGGTTGTTGAACCAGAAGGATGTTGTGCTTGATTGGCACACAAAGCTAAAAGGGGGAGATTGAAGATGTAAAATGTCCGCCCTGAAGTAGTCGCTGACGTAGTTGCTGAGGCAGACGTCGTGTTGAGTGGTGAAGACCATGTGGAGTCAAGATGCTGAGCTGGAGTCGTGTATACTTGGAGAGCAAGGGTGTATCTTGGAGAAAAGGCAAAAGGAATAAACTTGAGGAGCAAGTTTATGACTTAAAGAAAGAAGAATAAGTGCATTTCAAGAAAAGGAAAGTTGCACTTAATGTTATGGAAGATGTCCATATTGTGTTCCTTGGAGACTAGGGTTTCAGGAACGTGGAGAATAAGTATAAGACAGCAAGGGGGTCGTCTGTAGAGAGACAGAGACACGGAGGCTAATCTTATAGAGAGAGAGAGAAGCTCTTAAGGTGTTCTTGGGTCGTGCTGAAGCAGAGGCTGAAGTACTTGACGGCAGAGAGACATAAGTGAGTAGCTTTGGAATCTTTCAGTGACGTGTGTTAGGGTGTTAACACTAGACGTGTAAAGCTGAATAAACAAGGTCTTGTAAAGATTGTTTAAAGAAGATTTGAATAAAGCTATTGGTGTTTTGTCTCTTGATTTACCTTCTGTACTACCTTATTGTGGTGTCATCTTTGCACTTACACTCCCAACAGTAGTGATCAGATTGTCCATCTCCAACTTGACCCCATAGAACATTAGGCTGAGGATGAGCCTTGATGAAATAATCAGTACCCCATCTGATTGACCATAATGTCTGTTGCATTTGGTTCGAACCGGATAGCTCTTTCTGGTTATCAACCGCAGCCCACGATAGCATTGTTACTGCGAAAGCCATTGGTAAACCGAATTTCACATGGTCTCCTGCATCATAATATCCTCCCTCCAAACTCACCTGTTCAATCATATATAACACCAACCTCAATATCATTATTTACAAATACAAGTCACTATTCTTACATTTTAACAATAAGTGTATTTTATTGTTATAATGGACTTACGCCTTGAGCAAGACCATCCTTGAGACCAGAATGGCTACGCCATTTGACACGTTGAGCAGCTGGCAACTTCCCTGACCGTTGAGCCTCAAAGAACAAGAATGTCTTCTCAAGGGCATTTCCGTAACTGTAATACTCCGCTGCTGCGGTGGCTGCTCCGAGAAGAACGGTCAGTAATATGCTTACGCCGAGCAAAGAGCCACCAAACTTACTCATATCTCTGGATCAATAAAACTATAGGTTTACTTTCCCAAAAATGTTCTCTGTTCAGAATTGTGATGTAAGTGTATATATATAGAGAGATGTTGTGTTTGTCAGCTTGGTGATAGAGAGGAGTGTAGAGAAACAAATAGGTACATAGTTTAGTCTGAATAATCATTGTAATTGTCTTTATTTGTGTTCGTGTGTTCTGTGCGTGTTCGATAATAGTTGTGGCCTTCACGTTTTGTTAGAGCTTCCCACGTTGTACTTTAGGCTTTTGTGCAGAAGCTAAACCAACATTGACTTGCCACGTGTATTTATTGGTAGCCGTTTGACGAACGTTACATATATACTAGGGTTCTTCAACCCCACACAAGCACGGGGTCTGTAGGTGTTGTATATCCCAATAATATAGATTTCCAAGATTCTATATAAGTACTTTTGTAACATGTATAGATACTGCTTAAGGTCAAAACTCATTGGGGAAAAATATGTAATGTTAATGTAAGAGAATCAAGCTATATCAACTAGAACACACAGTAGTATAGGGACAATTCTTCTCAAGAAATACGACTAGATTAATCCTTTTAAAAGTAGATAAAGTTCTTTATAAAAGTAATCTTTCAAGCAAGCTCAAGACAAACCTTAACTTGTTTGACTAGCCTTAAACGTTCACAGACCTATGACAGTGTCTGAACTACTTAAACTTCTAACCCCTAAATGCTTTGTCTCTCCTTTTTCGACGTAGAAAACTTATCTTGCTAAAAGCTCTCTCTGTGTGTTGATCTTCTTACAACTCCTAGGCCTCCTTTTAATATGCGGAGACACCATAGGTTTGCAAATTTAACCTTGATGGAAATTTTCCACTTTCGGTTCTTCAGTGAATAAGTCAATCTCCTTTTCTCCAAGATTCAATTGATTCTTCCTCAAGTCTTTCCTTTTTAATCGAGACTTCATTAATTCTCTTATTAATACACCATCCAGAACTCGTGCTTCTCTCAACCACTCGTCTTCTAGTCGTAGTTCATGTCGCACTTCATGAACTACTTTGGTACTGTTACATCACCGTCTTGACCATACATATTCAATCTCCCCCTTTTTAATTCGTTGTCTCACAAGTACCTGAAATAGAATACCACGAAGAAGACAACCATACCAATAACAAAATATCCTGCACTCATGAGAATAATGGCTGAGATACTCAAGACCGAAAGCATACTTATATTATCCTAAATAGAGTCTGGAGCAAATAACAATACATCTTAACAAAAAGATAGTACATAAAAACAAGCTCCCCCATAAACCGAGAATGTCTGAAACTAATGATAACATAAGGTTTGCAACAATTTGTGCAACCAAAATAACCACATAGACATAAACTGCTCCCCCACAAACTTATATCCTTCTACCACTCATTCTTCATCAGTTTCTCCCCTTGCTTGTGAGCACACGGATTAAAAACACAAGTAAGAACAAGGAAGTAATTGAAAAGGAAGAGAGTTCTAACATGGAACCGAGTTCTGAAGCTCCTGAACAACCTTTACCAACGTCTGAAGAACCCGAGTTGTGTCCTTTAAGGCTGACTGCAGATCTGCCCTAGTGAGGACACCCTGAGGAACAGCAATGGAGCCCAGCTCGTACACAGAAACTCGGTGTGGTCTTGTTCTGGAGCTTGGTGTAGGAGTTGGTGAAGCAGACACTGGCAGCTAAGATGAACGCACAGACTTCCTCACTTTACCTTCCTCCTTTACTTTTCCCTTAGCCTTGCGCTGCTCGTAAATCTCTCCCACCCTTTTATCCTTCTTGTAGGAAATTGCATGATCATTTTTAACATCAGCATGAGATGGTGCCTGGTGCTGCTTCTGAAGGAGCCCCATGATCAGCCGCGGAAAGATCAACCAGCGAGAATCATTCTTCTGTATAACTGCCATATTCATGATTTGCTTGTAAATCACCTTTCCCATGTCTACTCGGATTCCATGAGCCATCTTGTATATTAGTCTTGCTCTGTCAAATGACACATGCGTCATGTGTGTAGATGGAATCCAATTGTGAGCAGCAATAATCATGAGAGCTCCATAGCACGGTGTCAGATCAGCTGTGGTGAGATGATCCCATTCCTTCCCAGTGCCATTAGTGAGAAAATCTGCTAACTAAGTGGCAGATGCCTCGTCCATTGTAGCTTCAATCTCTTCTTCCTCATCAGTGAGTGAATCAAGAGCTAGAGTCTCATTGATCACTGTCGGGGAGAACTTGTAGGAATGAGTGCGAACATTGACAATCACTTCTTCAGTGTCAGCTTCCACCTTGGTACCAGGTAACCCTGCATAGAACTCAGCCACAACTTTCTCAACGAAAACACCAAGAGATGATACAATAGATTCCATTGAACCTTTCTGAATAACCGCAAGATAGCCCCATTGATCTGTTTCCTTCATATCAACCAATCTCTCAGCAATCATCTTACGCTTCAGGAACATACCATACCTCTTCTTGATCTCCACTGGAATGGTATCAGCACTCTTCTCAACAACCCTCCTGGACTTACTCTGAGATGACACAGCTGTTCCCTTAGGCAAGGAGAGAGACTCACTAGTCTCTTGGTGTGGTGCACTTGAATCTCCCGTCTTTTGTTTCTTGGAGGAACGCAACCCCAGACGCTTCAAGACACGCTTTTTCTTACTGACTTTCTCAGTAGTGTCTTCAGAGGTGGAACCTAGAGAGATGATATCCTTTTTTTGGTCTCTATCCTGTTTTTGCTGACCTGACTCAAACTCGGCTTCACTAAGATTTTTCTCTTGAGCCAGATCAGTCTCTTTGTTCAGAACCACCAACAGAAGAGGCGACTCATCACTATCCTTCAGATCTGCTTGCATCGCCGNCTGACTTTCTCAGTAGTGTCTTCAGAGGTGGAACCTAGAGAGATGATATCCTTTTTTTGGTCTCTATCCTGTTTTTGCTGACCTGACTCAAACTCGGCTTCACTAAGATTTTTCTCTTGAGCCAGATCAGTCTCTTTGTTCAGAACCACCAACAGAAGAGGCGACTCATCACTATCCTTCAGATCTGCTTGCATCGCCGAGTCATTTGTTGAGGTTCGTTCTTCAGGATCCTTTGGAGATGTTGGATTCACAGCTTTCGGGACATGCATTATCTCATTAACTGCCTGAGGTGGATCTACTACAGGAGCAGAGGTTCCTTGATTGTCACCGCTACTTTTGGATCCGGTCTTCTCGTGAGCCGTATTGAATGACTCAATCTCTTCAGTTACCTCTGGAAGAGTTGTCGAGACTGGTAGATTGTTCAGTGGAGGAGTTGGCTCAGGTGGACCATCGAAGAGTTGCATCATGTGTGATTCAGCCCCTGCATGGTCCTCGATCTTGGAGCTCAGGTTTTCTTTAGCTGAGTTTGAGGATTTGCCCATCTTGATTTCGGTTGCTTTGTTTGAGATGGAGAGAATTTGGCGCAGGAGGCGATTATAACAAGCTTCTTGAGCACGATGGAGGTTTTCTAGAGTTGTGCCCCACCAGTAATTTCCTTAGGTGAAACAACCGTCTTGAAATTTGCACTCCTGGTCCATGACTTTTACTCCTCTCGCATATATACCTACAACTTTTAATGTCTCCCATCCAAACACATTAAGCTCAGGCACATTCGTGAATTAATATTGTATCATTAGACATTCGAAGTAGTAATGTAACACGCATCACCACTCACAGTTGACTGATTAAAAAAAAAACAGTTTACCCATTTTTGTGATGTGCTGCAAGAGATGGCTCCGTACTTAATTCAGGTTGCACATACAATTCTTCTAGATTGTGACGATCTGGTGCACCCAATTTTCTTTTTATGGCTAGCTTTCACATTGTCATGCCTTCATCAATCCTGCAGGTTTTCAACCTTTATTCGTGCGCTGTGAAACTCCCATCTTTTCATGACTATATGACTTTTGTTGTTGTACGTCATTTTATTCAGCTGTTCTCTTTGAGATTTTCAAACTGTTTCCCTTTTTTTCGGGGTAAAGGAGCCACAGATTGACACAAAACCTGTACCTTACAGAATTGACGGCAAGGCAAGCAGCTCTTTTCCATAGCGTTCTCAGGTTCCAGACAAAATCTGAATCGTATGTACACCCTGAATCTGTACCGGTGCTAGTCTCTGCACAACCTGACTCAAAGATCAAGGTTACACATACCAATTGCATTTCTCAATTTAATAAAGCGATTAAGTTCAAGTGATTTTGTGAAAATATCAGCCAACTGCATGTCGGTAGCTACATGTTCAATTACTACCTGATTGTCTTCAACTTGGGCTTCAAGTTGGCCAAATAAATCTTGCTCATTACGTTCTGTATCGATCGATGGTACATTGCGTACATCGATCGATGGAGGATCTCGACTTCAACTTCTACGGAAGCATCATCGATCGATTACACAGGGTATGTATCGATCGATATGTGTCTCTTATATCGGATCTTCGTAGTCATCTTGGAAAACTCTTCTTTAAGCACCAAAAGGCACCTAAATCATCACTTTACCACAAAATGCTCTTGAACCTGAAAACATACCTAATAGACTCCAAAACATAGACAATTATAATAAAAACATATAGAAAATATGACCAAAAGCGGGTCAAAATCATGGTCTATCAACTTGCGAGCTGGGGGGCTAACTGTTGGTGTCAAAAACGATAATCTCGAAATCAACGTCGACGATTATTTCTGTTGAGATCAAAATCGTTATTTTCAGCAAAAATAAAAATACATTTTATAAAAGACGAGAAGTTGTTTTATAAAATGCTAAGGACTTTCCGAAACAAAGGAAATCCGCAGAAAAATTGGAAATCGTCATCTCGGAACAACGAACAAAACAATTGCCGATTACACAAGTGCCCAAATTAAGCGAAAAACCACATCCGCCGTAAACCACGAGCAAGTTCGACTTTCGGCTTGTCGTACGTGTTCGACGTACGACTAGCCGAACCAGCCGGTTCAGCTCGCCGTACGGCGAGCTGGTCGCCTCAAAACAGCTCGCCGCACGGTGAGCCAACCGCACGGCGAGCTGAACCAACCCGGTTTGGCTCACCGTACATCGAGCTGACCGTCCTGAGCGTCGATCTCCCACGTCTTTGACGCAAGGCATACGTCCTTCGGTTCGATCATTATCTGAACCATGGTCAAAACGTCTCTCATTTCGTCTCGATCCGTCTTACCGTTTAAGTTTTACGATAAAAATCATAAAAGTCTTCTTTTCTCGTAAAGTTCGAGAAGATCGTATAAAACGGCAACGATTAGACGAAACATCGTGCATTGTCAAACTATACGATCAACTCGAGAAATCTTATAAAAACGGCATCGTATCAGGAAACGTTCTCGTCCATGACCTCGGGAGAATTAGGGTTTTCCCTAAGTTTCCATATTTGACGGAAAATTGACAGTGCGAATTTCGGTTCCCATAAACGGATCTGGTTTATCAGGGGGGACACCCTGTACCGACTGGAACACATCTCGGAAATCAGACACCAACGAATCCTCCAGGTCTTCCAGACAGACAGATTTGTCGGGCTCTATGGTGGTGACTGTGGCCAAAAGGACTCACAACCCTCTTTCAACATCCGTTTCATACGGACTGCTGATACCACCATATTTTCTTGAGCCGGACACAGACATTGGTACTGGATCGGGGGACTCCCAGTCTCCGATTGCACACAACCCAAATGGCAATCGAGAGTGGCCCGATTCTTTCCAAACCAGTCCATACCTAAGCTTACCTCATGATTCTTTAGGTGGACACATACCAGATTCACAGGGAATTCCTTTCCATGGATTGACACCGGGATATTTGACATGAGGCCTAGTGAGTTCATGGCTTTCCCTCCGGCTGCCCTCACTATCCTTAACGTCCAGACAGAACAGACTCTTTCCGACCAGTTCCGGACTCACAAAACTATGTGCAGCCCCTGTGTCGAAAAGTATGTGGGTTTTAACTCCACCAACCATGAGGATCCCTAAAAGCGACCCTCATCAGAATCCACTAGATTTCTTTCTAGGTTCCAAACCAAACATTCTATTGAATGTACAAATTTAAGAACTTACCAGAGATTGAATCAAATGATCCAGAAGCGCCATTGTCTCGAAATAGCTCGTACACCCTTGCTGTTGTGGTCGGCCTGTTATGGTTTGACTTGCCTATTTTTTCATGACCCTTCCCTTGCCCTCCTTGCAGCTGAGGAAACTCCGTTTTGTAATGCCCACTCTTGTCGCACTGGAAGCAAGCCACAGAGCCGCTTCCACCAGATTGGTCTGAAGGTCGAGTACAGTTTTGAATCGTATGATCCATACTGCCACATAGTACATGATATCACTCAAATGTTTAACCCTAAGGAGTGAATTACTCTCTCAAATAAGAGGTTCAGTTGTAGTACTTAGGGATCGAATCCACATGGAACTAAGGAACACAATAAATGTAATCCTAAGTGATTATGCTAGGTTGATTAAGTACAATAGTAAATTGTAGTTTGTGAGCAATGGTAAGTTGCTCAAGAGAATAGGTTTTGTTTAAGACAATAAAAGAAAGTAGTTAGATTCAAGGTTACTATTCAGATAATCAGGATTATAATGCTACAGATGTTTTAGTGAATTGCTTGCAAGATATATAAGAACTTCAATTCTTAGACAGATCTAATAGCAGTCACTAAATAGACTCATCCATTGATCTTATTGCCGGCAATAACGACCGATGTTTTGACAGCGATATCGGACGATATGGGTTGCCGTCGATCGATGACTCTATAGGAGTATCGATCGATATAGCATAAGATCGAATAAAAACTGTGTTCACCAAGATCATAGACCGGCTCTCCCACATTTTTAGAGGATATAAGCTTATGCCAAATGATTTCGGGACAATGATTAACAAGTTAAATCACATCCATGATCATACTCTAGGTAGGTACTCTAGAGTAAGCATTAAGGTTCATTTGGATAATGAATATCAACAACTCAACATTCCATAGTTGGGGCTAATCCCTCATAACTATTTGAACCCTAAATCTAACAAAGAAATCTACTCAGATATAGCTAAGAGATTCGTAACAGCAAGGTAATAATATAAACTCATTAGATTAGAAGATTGAACTTTTGGTTCTTGGAATAACAAATCTCTTTGTGTGTTTCTTCTAAATCTTAGAATTCTATAACCTTTAAGAATTAAGATCAAAAGAAATAATTTATTGCTAAGTATATAATAGTATCAAAAGAACAAAAGAACTTGAAAGGATTCAAAAGCATGCTTTGCCAAAACACATAGGCATAACTATAAATATGAGTTCCATTAGGTTAAAAACTCGCCAGGGGCATTATTGTAATATTGGGAAAACTTGGGATTCAAGTCGGCCAAGTCGGACTTGTTCTCCACGCTTCATATCGATTGATGGTTCATGGTGTACATCGATCGATGGAGTATCTCGACTTCATCTTCTATGGAAGTGTCATCGATAGATTACACAAGGTGTGTATAGATCGATATGTATCCTTGTTGTCTGATCTTCATAGTCATCTTGGAAAACTCTCCTTTAAGCTCCATAAGGGCACCTAAATAATCACTTTACTCCAAAATGCTCATGAACCTGAAAACATACCTAATAGACTCCAAAACATATATCAAACTTATAAAAACATATCAATACCATGGCTAAAAGCGGGTCAAAATCATGGTATATCAACTCCCGCAGACATAACCTTTTGCTTGTCCTCAAGCAAACCATTAGTCTCTTTTAGAAGAAGTTTTAAAAACAGTAGGGGCTAAATAAAATCTTAGCTTTAAAATCATTACTTCTACTTTGTTGCAAGCCACATCTCATATTACTAACTACAGAAGTACATCATACCATATCGTAGCTTAGCAACCAAATTCATCTAGCCAATCAACTTAAACAATCCTGTCTGTCTATCCCCTCTACTGATTTCATTTATGCATAAAATAAAGGTGTAGGCTTTACCTTGGGAGTATCGATCAAAGAACACTTTGATTCAACTCAAACAAGTTTCAGGCATTCTCATTCTGGTTCCTTTTCTCTCTTTTTCCCCTTTCTTTGAATCCCAAACTTTCTTTTCTTTTATATCAATCCCAATGAACAACTAATGTTCATCTTATTGATCTTTCAACTTTTGTAGTCTCTTTTTTTTTTTGACAAAGTGTAGGCAAATAGTGGGGTCATAGGTAATTTACCTCTCCCTCGGTTCCACAATGTGTGATCATTCCTTTGATTTAGAATAGTGGGGTCATTGGTAATGTACCTCTCCCTCTGCCTCTCAGGAAATCATCTCAATCTTTTATTTTCTCTTTATGGGATGCCAGAGGAAGGAGAGAAAGAAACCAAATTTTTTGAGACTTTTACGTTCCAGACTTGCATGAGGATTCCGATCCCTTGTATACCAAGCCCCAAGACAAGCAATAGATGTCAGGTTAGGTTGGAAATCAGCTTTGGTTTTTCCAAACAATCATGAAAAGGGTTGTCATAGGATGATCGGTGATCCACTTTAGCATCTATAGTACATTCTGCAATCAATAATTCTAAGAATGGTGCTAAAGAGTAGTAAGATAAAAAGCCAAATTTTTGAAATATTTTTGTCCCTTTCTTGACTCAATAAAACCAATTTTTGAAAACTTTTTAAAGAGATCAAAAAGGTAAATTAGCATCAATAATTCCACTCCCCCCAGACTTAAATCATACACTGTCCTCAGTGTATAACCAGTCAGAATTAGAGCATAAGAAATAATAAATATATAACTGATATCGAAATTGTGAACGATATACCTGACCGATGTTCGTATCGATCGATGGTGAGTCATTTCCATCGATCGTCATGGATAGGGTTATGTCGGGCGATGTAGACAGGGTCTCATCGGTCGATAGAGGTAGTGATCGTGTAGCTATATTCCTAAAAACAAATAAAAACGAAATTAATAAGTAAAATAAAATAAAATTAAGTAAGAAAACACCTAACAGTGGGTTGCCTCCCACTTAGCGCTTAGTTAAAGTCATTTAGCTTGACTATGGAGGTATGGTGGCTAGTGAGGTGAGTTGCAGGTACTTGTTGGGAAACAAGTATCCTCCTTGTCTTGTGATTCTTCAAACCATGAAGTTAAGAAGCTTCTTGTGGCTTTCTCGCTTTTGGTCATACTAGCTTGCAACCTTGGACCTCATAGTGGATTCTCTGTAACCACTCCTCAATGCTTGATAAACTGCACTCATGTCGTCCAGTGTTGCTGTAGGTGCGCTCTAGATCAGTACTCATTGGCATGGTGTTGAGGTTTTGGGCGTGGTGCACAGGCGTAAGGGTGATATCAATCGATCTTGGTGTAGTCCTGTTGATCGATGTGGATGGATGTCCATTGGTTGATTGGTTTAGAGGCTCGTCGATCGATGCGGATTGTGCAGGTTGGCTCGCGAGCTGATTCTTGATGTTTTCGATCTTCTGCTGAATATCCTCTACTGAGCATTGCGATCCCTTAACGTCACTCTGTACCGGGAACCAAAATTTTTCAAGTGATCTATGTGCGTCCTCTTCAAAGAATTCAATAGATCTGTAGATATCTCTTGTGATTTCTTCAAGTTCTTCTTTGGTACAGTAGTCTGGTGCGTGAATATCGATCGATGTGCTGGGTATATTATCGATCGATAGCTTCTGGAAGTCACTCTCGATATGGATGATGTCACCACCGATGCTTCTTGCATATCCACTCTCATCTCTGTAGACACCAAATTTGTCTTTCTTTTCCCAGAAGAAACGACGAACTCCGTGTTTGAAAGCTCTCTTCCCAAACTCGCAATGTATCTCGGTTGATGCTCTCTTCCAGGTATCGATCGATAGGGGTTGAGATTCTGGATTTTCTGAGTTGGAATGAAGGTTTTCTGCACCATCTTGCTCATGAAGTGTGTGTGGTTGGTGCTGATCGTTCTGGTAGATGGGTGGTTGTATTTAGGGACTGATTGGTCCATTGGCCATCTGAAGGATGTCTGCAACGTCTTCTTTGGATATTGGAATAATTCTTACATCTAGTGCTCGTGCATGACATTCTGGATCCCTAAAAATACCATATTCATCCGGAGTTAGTAATGTAAAATCGATTTTATGTGTTTTTACCTCGGATGGTGTAGAGGTTGTATCGATCGATGGTAGAGCAGGTGCATCGGTTGATTGGTTTAAGAACATGTCGGTCGATGGCTTGTGGTCCGTGTCGGTCGATACGTGTGCATCTGGCTGGATCGCGGATGGTAGTGGTGTTGTATCTACTGCAAAACTCTCATTGTAACTGCTCGCCCAATTTCCAATCGAGTAATCTCTGTCTCGTGGCTCATGTGGGGTATAGACTGATGCACAGTTGGTTCGTCGCTCGTTGATTCAAAAGGTCGTTTGAGAGATCTGGGTAGGGGCATATCGGTCGATAGAGAAGGTCTCTATCGGTTGATGGTCCAAAGATGAAGGATGGGAGAGGAAGTCTGATTTCGTCTTCTCTAAAAAATCTAAACTCGGTGGCTCGTTCCTCTTCATAATCTTCATCATACTCCTCCTGAGTAGTGATGCTAGCTAGCTCGGGCATTTAATGATTGTTCTCCCAATCATTGGTGCCAAAATCGCCGTCTGGAAACTCTTACTCGTTCTTTTGGAATAGGTTGTCGATCGATGACCATGTGTATTCATCGGTCGATTCGGGTTGACTGGTATCGGTCGATGGTTGAAGACTTCCATCGGTTGATACCAATGAATCGGTTTCGTACTCGGCCATGGAATCATACTCGTGGGCACAGAAACATGTTGCGACGAGTGCTGGGTTCTTCATCCTTGGAAACTTAATGACTGGAAAAGGGTTGTAGTGGATGGTAGGGTTGATGAGGGTTAGACATAGCTTGTTGGATTTGAGATCACAAACGGCGCCAACTGTGGCTAAGAATGCTCTTCCAAGTAGTAGAGAAGTCTTGAAGTTGAGCTTGTTGGCTAGGACATGGAAGTCTGTAGGAATTAGGGAATCTCCAATCTTTAACTCAAGGTTTCTAACTATTCCTCCAAAGTTCTGCTGAGAACAATCCACAAAGACGAAGAATTCTTCAGTAGGCTCTATTGTCAGACCTAGCTGGTCTACCATAAGCTTGGGTAGGATGCTAACTCCAGATCCTGTATCACATAGGGCACGAGGGAACTCAACACCTCTGATGGAACATGGTATTGTGAACTTCCTTGGATCGCTCTTCTTCTCTAGTGTGATCTTCTTCTTTAGACTGTCTCTGACTTGGTGAAACATTCTCTTGATGTCTTCTTCTGTCTCTCTGGTCTCTCTGAAAAACATTCACAATCTGTGTGAAAAGTAGGCTTCTTCAAAAGGTTTCTCTCTAGGTATCTTTAGAACTCTCTTTCTGAAGCTTAACAATTCTTTCTCATTAGCTTCCCTTTTATAAGGCTTGGGTATCTTCTCTTTCCTTTTTCTGAAAACTCTTCCATGGTTTTCCTTTTCTATCTCGATAGACTCAAAGATATCTGTGGGTCTCTCCAAGATGGCTTGTTGAGGGCTTCTAATAATGTAATGCTTCTCCAGGAATGCATCAATACGTGCACTATCTATCTTCAGAGTGTGACTCATCAAAGAAGTTACGCAGGAATGCATTTTTGATGTCGCACCAGGTTGTGAGGGAACCTAGTGGTAGTTGCCTCAGCCACTGCAAAGCTTCTCCAGATAGAGAATTTGAAAAGCTTGCAGAGAAGATAGTCTTGAGGAACTCCATTGGCTTTTATGACGGTTATGAGATACTCGAACCTCTCCAGATGGTCCATAGGATGCTCATTGGACAACCCACATTAGGGTATTTGTCCTACAAGGGTGTAGTACTGCGGCTTAAGCTCGAAATCTCCTTTATGAATAGCAGGAGGGCGGATGGCTGATCGGTTGGAATAGAACTGATCAGGACGGTTGTAGGCAGCCAAAGATCTAGCTTGATTAGCCTCTTCTACAGGTTGAATGATGTCTGTAGGTGCAGTTTCTTGCTTAGGTATGATCTCCTTCTGAGCGTTCAGCTTCTGACCTGCTGCATTACGCAGGTGACCATGTCGATCACGGTCTCCATTCTCATGGGTAGTGAGAATAATAGGCGTTACCATGTCTCACTTGTTAGTATCGATCGATGTAAGGTAAGGTGTATAGATCTATGTCGGATGAAGGGTATCGGTCGACGAACGGTTGTTGATGTCGAGCGATGTAACGGTTAGCGTATCGGTCGACGTTGAAGGTGTCTCGGTCGACTGTGGTAGGAAAGTATCGGTCGACAAAGAAGTGTTGATGTCGATCGATGCAGAGCGTAGGTCTTTGCGGGTGCTACGTTCCAAGCTGAGAGGGTCTTCGGAGTACACAAGTTGTTTGTTCTTGTTGCTTCTAGTACTGCTGGGCATGTACCTGAAAAAGATAAGAAAAAAACATTTTGGTGTCAGAATATGAATAAACAATAAAAGAAAAATAACCTAGACCTAATCAGATTAAATCTAATGGCTATCAAAGTTCCCCGGCAACGGCACCTAATTTGATATCACTCAAATGTTTAACCCTAATGAGTGAATTACTCTCTCAAATAAGAGGTTCAGTTGTAGTACTTAGGGATTGAATCCACAGGAAACTAAGGAACACAATAGATGTAATACTAAGTGATTATGCTAGGTTGATTAAGTAAAATAGTAAATTGCAGTTTGTGAGCAATGGTAAGTTGCTCAAGAGAATAGGTTTTGGTTTAAGACAATAAACGAAAGTAGTTAGATTCAAGGTTACTATTCAGATAATTAGGATTATAATGCTACAGATGTTTTAGTGAATTGCTTGCAAGATATATAAGAACTTCGATTCTTAGACAGATCTAATAGCAGTCGCTAAATAGACTCATCCTTTGATCTTATTGCCGGCAATATTGATCGATGTTTTGACAGCGATATCGGACGATATGGGTTGCTTTCGATCGATGAATCTATATGAGTATCGATCGATATAGCATAAGATCGAATCGATCATAGACCGGCTCACGCACATCCCTAGAGGATCTAAGCTTATGCCAAATGCTTTCAGGACAATGTGATATATCATGGATTTTACCCGTTTTCAGCCATGATTTATATATGTTTTTGGAAACAAAAGGATACTTTTAGTATCTTTTTAGAGCTTTTAGAGATTCAGGTACTCACTGGTGTAAAACATGCATTTTGGAGCTAAAATGGAGACTTTATGAAGATATGAGCAACACGATGTTTAAGCTATCGACCGATGCACGTTGAGAGCAATCGACCGATAGATGATTACCTGTATCGATCGATAGATGACATTTCACATCGATCGATACATAAATTATCCAAGCGATTAAATGAAGATTAGAAGCCCTAACTGCTTCACAAGAGTTTTAATAATTTACACACTAAGTCCCTAGCCGCCTGTTAGGCTATATTAAGAGGGTTTTTTACTAGTTTAGGTAGACAACCTTGGAGACTTTTTAGACCTAATTAGGAGAAGCATCTAGCTACACTTTGAGAAGAGTTTGATGGAGAGACAGATCTACTACAATTCCAGAGAAGATCTACTACAATTCCAGAGAAGATCTTCAACTCCCTCTTTACTTATTGTTTCTTTTTATTATTATCTTAAAGTATTATTCAGACCATCATGACTTTGTCTCTCATGAATATGTTTGAGTAGTCTCTCTTGTTAGATTTAGGTTTCTCATTAAGGTTGACTCATGCATTGAATTGAACCATTATTAGGGTGTTTAAAATATAGTTCTCAATCTAGTTATCAATGAATGCTAAGATCAAGGATTGATCACCCTTGCCTCTGATTTTAGGATCAATTTGGACAAGCGATAGCTTGGAAAATACCGTAAGTCTAAGTTAATTTAATGAAAACTAGATAATCCATTCAAACACACCTTTACCACTCGCTGGATGCGATATCGATCGACGGGACGATAGCCGTGTCGACCGATATAGCGGCATTTACATCGATCGATAGCTTCGACAGAAACATCGATCGATAGCTTCGACACAAACATTGATCGATATTCCCTTCAGGTTATCGGACGATAGTCCTAACCCGAAATCCAGTAGAGTTAATCCTTAAATTCTTTAAGAGTTTGAATCTAGAAATATGAATAATAAAAACCCTTTACAATTTGCATGTCTGTCATACCTGAGAAAATACCTAAGTTTAACTATCTTCTTTCTTCTTAACAAACCAATCAATCAATCGAGCATTTACTTGCTATCTTTTAAGTTACAGTTGAAAATCTTATTGTCTAGCTTTATTTCGAAGACTTATTAATCTGTTGTGTAATTCTAGTGTCCTTGTGGATTCGAATCTAAGTACTACGATTGAACCTCTTATTTGAGAGAGTAATTCACTCCTTAGGGATAAACATTTGAGTGATATCAAATTAGGCGCCGTTGCCGGGGACTCTTTCTTATTACTGCCAGATTTAGTTTAGAATTTTTATTTATTGTTTACTTAATTCTTTTTCTTCTTTCTCTGATTAACGGGGAATCCAAGATGGAAAAGACAGATTTCGGCCCAGCATCGACCGACGCGCACATCGAGCGATATGTTGACCGAGGAATCGATCGACATAGTCCAACCCACATCGATCGATATAACCGAGCCGGAAGCAGGTAAGTCTTTACTTACCGATTTAATTAATGAGGAAGTAGTCCCAAACGAACCAGTAGGTCAGTTATGCAATAAAACAAATGAATTTAAAGTTAAACAGGGGACTGGAATCCCTGTCAAAAACCATCCATCTTCAACTGAAGATGTAGAAAAATTGCAAGACTACTTAGATCCCATTAAGACCTATTCCAATAGGTCCGCTATCAAGTTACCAGATGATGAAGCAAATAAGTCTACGCTTCATTTTGACTACATCCATCTGGTACAAAAGAACCCCTTCTGTAGTTCTGTCTCAGACCACCCCCATGAGCACATAGATTATCTAAAAGGATTCGCACTTAACGATACTAATCGTTGTAAACTTTTTCCTTTTTCCTTGGGGAGGGAAGCCAGAATTTGGTTAAAACAAATACCAGCAGGATCCTTAACCTGCTGGAAAGACATTCGCACTGCTTTCATTAACAAATTTTTCAATGAGACTCGATATTGGGACATGAGACATAAACTCTCCACATTCCTTCAAGGCCCACAAGAATCTTTTAGAAACGCTTTGACTAGGTTTAATAATCACCAGGGAGATTGTACCCACCATGGTTATTCTGAACCAGGGCTTCTTAAATTCTTTTATGGAGGTCTCGAGTTGGATTACCAGATCACGCTAGACAATGCGAGTAATGGAAATTTTAGCTCCAGGACCCCTGCAGAAGCAAATTATTTGATTAAAAACATAGCTATGGGTAAGTCTTATGAAATTAAAGATAGAGAACGAGAATCTAGGAAAGAGGATTCTGATGTGATCCGCAGCGATACGGATGTCCATTCCATTGAGCAAACCTTCTTTAGGACAGAAAGCCTTCAGGAGTATACATTTAACATAGATAGTTTTACCCAAGGCTACGACACGTCCATTGGATTAAACAAAGGAAGGGTCAAGGCCAGGATGAACCGCGTTTCTCACAGAAAGTCAGAAATTGGAGTATACCCTAGATGTCAGGCTATATAGCGCCTGCAGCAAAATGTCGGAAAAACTTGACGCTTTGCAATGGAAAATAAGAGACCTTGAAAGCGATATTGCCCATACCGCAGAAAGTATCAAGCGAGAAGCAGGATGTCTACCCGGGAAGACTGATACAAACCCGAGACGTCACCTAAGTGCTGTAGTTTTGTGAAGCGGAAAAGAACTAGCTCCAATTATTAGGGAAAACACTCCTTCGGGAGTAAACACTAAGATTCCAAAGACGGAGAAACCCATTCCTAATCCCATTCTACTCCGTGACTCGATGAAAAATGGCCCTCAGAACAAGGAAAATAATAAGAACTCTAAGGAAACTGAGGAGCCAGTGATCATTCTCGATGAGATGGAAATTGACGATGTCGATCGATACGATGATACCAATATCGATCGACAAACATCAACAAACTCAAAAGAAAGTCCAATACCCACCGGACCGACTATAGAACGGGTGTATAATACTTTACCTCCTTATCCTCCCAAATCTAATTCCACGCGCAGCAGGGATAAAGAAATCTGTAGACGGACTTTCGAACGCGTTAAGGTAGAAATGCCACTTATTGATGCTCTCCAAATTTCGCCAACCATAAGACAATTTGTCAAGGGAATGACAACCAAGAATTTTTCAACAGAAAAACGCAGTGTCATGATGGTGTCTGCAGAAGCTAGCGCTATAATCCAAACCCCTGAAAAGAGACCCGATCCTGGTAGTTTTGTTCTCAGATGTACAATCCGAGACAAGGTATTTCCAAGAGCACTCTGTGATCTAAGCTCTAGCGTAAATTTGATGCCGCATTCCGTTGCCACATTCCTTGGGTATTCCGAATTTATACCAGCTAACATCCAACTAGTTCTCGCGGATAGATCTGTTAGAATCCCGGAAGGTTTACTCGAGGATGTGCCAGTACAAATCGACGGATGCGTTGTTCCAACAGATTTTGTTGTGCTGCATTACAAGAACGAACCAAGAGATCCGATTTTATTAGGCAGACCTTTCCTTGCTACTGCAAACGCTATTATCGATGTCAAGGAAGGACGAATAAGTCTTAACATAGGCAACATTCCTATGAGATTTGATATGGAAAAGGTCGTCACATTGCCTTTAATAGATAAACAATCCTCTTCTGTCGATGAGATTGTTGAACTGACCCAAGAATCATTTGAGAAACTGTACTCGGATGATCATTTGGAAGATGTGCTTACATCCGCTCAGAACGAAGTTTTCAGCATAGATAGCAGAGCAGCCGAGTGCGATCGTCTCATAGAAACAATTCATGGATCCTCGGGTATCAAAACCAAAGGTGAAGATGAATCAGAGATCAATATCGATCGATATCTTAACAACGATATCGATCGACAGCCGCCGTCTTTTGGAAATCTCACTAAGGTAAAAGCACCAAAAGTAGAGCTTAAACCATTACCCGCTGGGCTTAAGTACGCTTTCCTCATGAACGATTCCTACCCAGTGATAGTTAACGCAAACCTCACTGACAAGGAGCTTGCTCTATTATTGGACAAACTGCGCAAGCATAGAAAAGCACTTGGATACTCTTTAGATGACATTCCAGGCATATCTCCTGACCTTTGTGCACAGGATTCACCTAGAGGACGAATCCAAGTCAACGGTGGAACATCAGAGACGACTAAACCCCAATCTCCAGGAAGTCGTAAAGAAGGAGATCATTAAACTGCTGGATGCAGGGATAAATTATCCGATTTCAGATAGCAATTGGGTAAGTCCAGTCCACGTAGTACCAAAGAAGGGAGGTATTACAGTCGTTAAAAATGAAAAAAGATGAAGTAATCCCGACGAGGACTGTGACCGGACACCGGATGTGTATTGATTATAGGAAACTGAACTCCGCAACACGGAAGGATCATTTCCCTTTACCCTTCATCGACCAAATGTTGGAAAGATTAGCAAATCACCAATATTATTGTTTTCTTGATGGATACTCTGGATTTTTCCAAATCCCGATACATCCTGATGATCAAGAAAAGACAACGTTCACATGTCCCTATGGAACCTTTGCATATCGGAGGATGCCATTTGGTCTGTGGAACGCACAAGCAACTTTCCAACGTTGTATGATTTCGATTTTCAAGGATATGATAGAAAGATTCATGGAAGTATTCATGGATGATTTTTCAGTTTATGGATCGAGTTTTGAGAATTGTCTCGACAACCTATGCAAGGTTTTAGAGAGATGTGAGGAAAAGAATCTGGTCCTAAACTGGGAAAATGTCATTTCATGGTTAATGACAGAATCGTACTCGGACACAAAGTGTCCGCAGCCGGTATTGAAGTAGACAGAGCAAAAATAGAAGTAATGATGAGTCTATCGCCACCGAATAACGTAAAGGATATCAGAAGCTTCCTAGGACACGCTGGATTTTATAGGAGATTTATAGAGGATTTTAGCAAGATAGCCAGACCACTGACTATTCTCCTTTGCAAGGACACTAAATTTGATTTCACCCCAGAATGCCAGCAAGCATTTGAAAAGATCAAGAAAGCACTGATAACTGCCCCCGTCGTACAAGCACCCGACTGGAATCTTCCATTCGAGATAATGTGCGATGCGAGCGATTTCGCTGAAGAAGCGGTTTTAGGGCAACAAAGAGATAAGAAGCTACATGCCATATATTACGACAGTTGAACTCTGGACGACGCTCAGAGAAACTATGGAACGACCGAAAAAGAACTACTTGCAGTAGTTTACTCTTTCGAAAAATTTCGTAACTATCTAGTGGGCTTAAAAGTCATCGTTCACACTGATCATGCACCTATTAAGTATCTTATGCAAAAGAAAGACGCTAAACCACGACCTATCCGCTGGATACTCCTTCTCCAAGAATTCGATATGGAAATAAAAGATAAGAGGGGAGTAGACAATGGTGTCGCAGATCATCTTTACCGAATAAGAATAGATGAAGAAGTCCCTATTAATGATTTCATACCAACCGAAAACGTGTACCTAACAGATTCATCATTCATCGGCCAGAT
>CAKOAT010243488.1:0-30694 GCA_932364175.1 Eruca vesicaria subsp. sativa | reverse complement strand
AAAACGATTCTCGAGTTTTATAAAACGATTCTCGAGTTTCATAAAACGATTCTCGAGTTTTATAAAACGATTCTTCGAGTTTTATAAAACGATTCTTCGAGTTTTATAAAATGATTCTCGAGTTTTATAAAACGATTCTCGAGTTTTATAAAACGATTCTCGAGTTTTATAAAACGATTCTCGAGTTTTATAAAACGATTCTCGAGTTTTATAAAACGATTCTTTGAATTTTATAAAATGATTCTCGAGTTTTAAAAAAAGATTCTTCGAGTTTTATAAAACGATTCTTCGAGTTTTATAAAACGATTCTCGAGTTTTATAAAACGATTCTCGAGTTTTATAAAACGATTCTCGAGTTTTATAAAACGATCTCTGAGTTTTATAAAACGATTCTCGAGTTTTATAAAACGATCTTTGGAGTTTTGTAAAACGTATTTTTATTTTTACTTTTGCGGAGACTTTTAGCCATTGATTCCGTCGTGACCGATTTTGACACCAACACTGTCTCTCTTCCTCATTTTGTTGATGTAGTTGGTAAAAGCTCTGGCAGATACTTCCCCTTTATCTCTCAGCTCCGGATCACATAGCACTCTAACCTTGGCAAAAGGTTCAGAACTTCCTCTGCAGCACACTTTATACTCAAGACATCCGTCTTGACCTTGTGAAGGAACTAGTGATAGGAAATCTGCATCTGCATTCCTTTTCTCTTTCTTCTTCCTACTCCTTTTCCTTCCTCCGGACTTAGACTTTTCAGTCTCGGTCTGTTCTGAAATACAGAGGGTGTCGATCGATGCTGAAGGCTTCTTGTCGATCGATTCTGAAGGCTGCTTGTCGACTGATGCTGAATGGTGATTGTCGATCAATGTTGATTCTTTTTTGCTGACTCGCGGTGTGAACCGTCTTTAGGTGCTGGATCTTCAAACATCTCTATGCAGGAAATAAACTTCTAATCGGTCTTCTTTTCCAAAGGATCATAGAAGACAGTTTCATCAACATTAGCCAGGCACATCCTGTTCTTCTTAAGACCACAAACTGCTCCCACTGTAGCCATGAAGGCTCTTCCAAAGAGAAGCAAATTTTTTGTGCCTGGTTTAATCTCCATGACATGAAAGTCCACTGGAACAGTGCAGTTCCCTATCTCTAATTTAACATTCCTGATGATGCCTGCTGAATCAACTCTGGAGTTGTCGGCGAAAGTGAAACTATCTTTAGAAGGTTCCACCTTTAATCCTATTACTTCAGCAGTGTATATTGCCATGATGCTGACTGCAGATCCAGTATCGTAGAGGGCGGTTGGCAAATCATGGTTATGTATACAGCATGGAATCAGGAACTTCCCTGGATCTTGCTCCTTCTTCAGATATCTATTAGGCTTACGACATACCTTGTTGAATAGCAGCTCAATGTCCTTATCTGTCTCTCTGCTTTCTCTGAAGAAATTACCAAGTCTGTACTTATAGTAGGCCTCCTCGAAAGACATATCCTTAGGAACCCTCTTCACCCTCTTGTGGAATCCATCAAGTTCCACTTTGTTAATTTCTCTCTTGAGGAGCTTGGGAATATAGGGTTCCATGGATTTCACTCTCATCTCAACTGGAATCTCATCTTTCGTTACCTGACTTTCTATGGCAGTTTCGTATCCGTCCCATTGGTGTCGCTCGATACCTGGTTTGTGTCGTCGATCGACATTCTCAAAAAAAGAGGTTTCAGCTAGGGTTGATTTCCCTTGCTTTGCTGCTTCTGCAGATTGCTGATTCATCTTCTCTCTTGTGTTGAAGAAAACTGGAGTCTGAGATGGGTTGATTCTTCAGTAGGCTCTATCTTCAGACCTAGATGGTCTGCCATGATCTTGGGTAGGATGCTAACTCCTGATCCTGTGTCGCAGAGAGCACGAGGGAACTCAACACCTCTTATTGAACATGGTATTGTGAACTTCCCTGGATCGCTCTTCTTCTCCAATGTGATCTTCTTCTTTAGACTGTCTCTGACTTGGTGAAACATTCTCTTGATGTCTTCTTCTGTCTCCCTGGTTTCTCTGAAAAACCTCCACAATCTGTGTGAAAAGTAGGCTTCTTCAAAGGGTTTTTCTTTAGGTATTCTCAGAACTATCTTTCTGAAGCTTGACAATTCTTTTTCATTAGCTTCTCTTTTATAAGGCTTGGGGATCTTCTCTTTCCTTTTTCTGAGAACTCTTCAATGATTTTCCTTTTCTTATCTCCATGGGCTCAAAGATGTCCGTGGGTCTCTTCATGATACTGGTGGGAAGGTTGCTGGGAGTTCTAGACTGCTCCCGGAGTGCATCAAGTCGTGCAACGTCGATCTTTGGAAGTTGCCCTCGACGTTGGGGTACTGTGTATCGGGCGAGAATGACTGGATTGAGTCGGTCGATATCACGAGATGTATGTCGATCGATTGTAGAGCCATCATGTCGATCGATATCAAGTGATCGACTTTGATAGGGATGGGCGGATGTGGGTGTCGTGCTGGGAAGGCTTCGTGTGAGATAATCTTGATGGCACTGTACTCGTGAGAGGTTTTGTCTAAGTCCATCGATCGACATTCGTCAAAGTCTATCGATCACTGTACTCTGGAAGGTATCGGTCGATGTTCAGGAGATGATATCGATTGATAGTAGTCGAGTTCGAAGTCTGTATCACTGTCATCTTCAGAATCTTGCAGCTTTTACTAAAATTCATCATCCAGGACGGCATGCACATCATGGAGAGTAGCAAACTCTCCCATTCTATTTGCTAAAAATTCTTGCTTCTTTAGTGCTTCTCCTGTCTGAACTACCTGAGTCTCCAACTTCTTCATATAGGTGCTTGATATCACTCAAATTACCCTAAGGAGTGAATTACTCTCATCAAAAGAGGTTCAATTGTAGTACTTAGGGATCGAATCCACAAGGAGCTAAGGAACCTAATAGATCTAACAGTTATATGATTAAGCTAGGCTAATAAGTTTTTATGCAGTAAATAAATTAGTAAACTAGAAAACTGTAAACAAGATGAACAAGGTAATTGTTCAGCTTGGCGAGGATTTGTTTTATGGAAGGATGGTTGCTAGATCTAGGGTTTCTATTCAGGATCATAATGCTATAGATGCCTAACAAGTTGCATGCATGATATTAAAGAGCTTCAACTCTTAGATAAGTCTATTAGCTGTCGCTATCAGACTCGTCCATTGATCTGATGCCGACAATATCGATTGATATCACTGTCGTTACATCGGTCGATATATACTTGTCGTCGATCGATATAGATTCAGATCGAGTATGAAATAATTCCCACCAAGATATCACTTATCCCTAGAGGATCTTAGCTTATACAAGATGATATTAGGATGAAGATTAATAAATTAAACTATTCTAGTTCATGGTTCTAGTTCATGACTCTAGAAAAAAGCATTAAGAACATCCTAACAATGAATATCACAACTTAGCAATCTATAGTTGGGGCTAATCCCACAACCTATCTGAACCTTAAATCCAACAAGTAGATCTATTCAGACATGAAAATTGTCACAGAAATCATAGATGAATATATACAAAACTGAAATAGAATAGATATAAAAACCAATGGAGTTCCAGGAGGACTCTGATAGGAGTTCCTCCCTTTTCTCCTAGCTAAGAGAAACAATAGATGAAAAGAAAACTTGTGTGTAAAGCGTGTAGCCGTCAACAATGGCTTAGAAATAACATAAATAGGGTTTCTGGTCGTCGAGGGTATTTTGGTGACTTGTGGGCTTCAGTCGGTTATGAAATATAGTCAGCCCACGTTCTGGCATTCATATCGACCGATATACATTCCTCTTCTCGACAGCCTTCTCTCGCGAGGTAGACTGACCACTCTTCAGTAAAACGGGCATAACTTCTGATCTAACCGTTGGATTGACCTCACACCGGTGGCATTGGAAAGCTAACTCAAATCTCTATCTTTTGTCCAGCGATCAGCTAAATCTCACCATGGGAAGGACTCCATCCATATCTAAACATCTGACGCGTCTGCGCAGTTCTGCACATTAAGGCTCCAAAAGACACCAAAATCACCATATTTCTCCAGAACGTACCTGAACCTGTAAATACTCTAAATAGACTCTAATATGTAGTAAATATATGTGAAAACACCTATAAACCATGGCTAAAAATGGGTAAAATCCATGGTCGATCAGTGTTTAAGCTATCAAGCTTGGTGTAGAAAAAAACGATCTTTCCATTGAATTCCATCTGAAGTTTCTGCTGACTCTCAAGAACTTTGTCTAGCATCTCTTCTAGCTTACTGTCTTGGGTGGGTGGGGGTGGATTTGTGTAGAATGAGTTCCCATAACTCCTATTGTTGTTGAGGTTGCTGCTGCTGTAGTTGGTAGGCTTTTGTGAACTCTGGTTGAAGTTTCTTTTCTGTCCTGTGAAGTTTTTGTATCCTCCTTGGTTACCAGACTTCTGAAATCCAGTTCCACTGATCTAGTTCACATATTCTTCTGTGTATTCCTCTTCAGCTGCAGTTTCTGCATCCTCCACTGAGCAAATCTGCTTGTTTAGTAACTTCTGAACATTATCCAGCTGTGCTTGCACTTCATTAATATGTTCCTTCCCAAGGAATGATGTAGCTTTTGTCGTCATAGTGTTCTTTGTGCTGTTGCTTGAAGCTAGGTTATCAATCAACTTCACAGCTTCTTGCGGATTCCTGGTGGTGAAATTGCCTTCACTAGCTGTGTCAAGAGCCATCTGATACTTTAGAGTGATGCCTCTGTAGAAAGTGCAGAGCAGTTGCACTATGTTGAATCCGTGAAGTGGAAAATCTCGCTGGTAGGATTTGAATCTGTTCCATGTGTCTTTAAATGATTCTCCAGGATCCTGAGTGAATGAAGCAATTTTTCTCCTCTATTCTTCAGCGTGTGAGTCATCAAAGAAGGAATGCGTTTTTGATGTCGCTCCAGGTTGGGAGAGAAACTGGTGGTAGTTGTCTCAGCCATTGCATAGCTTCTCCAAATAGAGAGTATTTCAAAAGCTTGCGGAGAAGATACTCTTGAGGGACTTCATTGGCTTTTAGGACGATTATGAGATCCTCGAACCTCTCCAGGATGTCCATAATGCTCATGGGACAACCCACATAAGGGTATTTGTCCTACAAGTGTGTAGTACTGCGGCTTGAGCTCGAAATCTCCTCTTTAAATAGCAGGAGGGCGGATGGCTGATCGGTTGGTATAGAATTGATCCGGACGGTTGTAGTCAGCCAAAGTTCTAGCTCTGTTAGCCTCTTCTACAGGTTGAATGAGGTTTGTAGGTGCAGTTTCTTGCTCAGGAATGATCTCCTTATGAGCATTCAGCTTATGACCTGCTGCATTACGCAGGTGACCATCTTGATCACGCAGGTCTCCATTCTCATCAGTAGTGAGAATAATAATCTCTACCATGTCTCGCCGGTAAGTATCGATCGATGTAAGATGATGTATATCGATCGATGTCGGGTGAAATATTTTGGTCGACGAACGGTTGTTGATGTCGATCGATGGAAAGGTGCGGGTATCGGTTGACGAAGAAGGTGTCTCGGTTGACTTTGGTAAGCAAATATCGGTCGACGAACTCTTGTGGATGTCGATCGATGCGGAATGTAAGTCTCTGCGGATGCTACGTTCCAAACTGTGGGGGTCTTTTGAGTACACAAGTTGGTTGTTCTTGTTGCTTCTAGTACTTCTGGGCATGTACCTGAAAAAGACAAGAATATTTTTTTGTGTCAGAAGATGATTAAGCAGTAACAAGTAACCTAGACCTAATCAGATAAAATCTAATGGCGATCTTAGTTCCCCAGAAACGGCGCCAAATTTGATATCACTCAAATTACCCTAAGGAGTGAATTACTCTCTTAAATAAGAGGTTCAGTTGTAGTACTTAGGATCGAATCCACAAGGAACTAAGGAACACAAAAGATATAATCCTAAGTTATTATGCTAGGTTGTTTAAGGTTTAAAAGTAAATTGCAGTTGTGAGCAATGGTGAGTTGCTCAAGAGAATTGGTTTAGGTTTTAAACAATAAAAGAAAGTAGTTAGATTCAAGGTTGCTATTCAGATAATCAGGATTATAATGCTATAAATGTCTTTATAAGTTGCTTGCAAGATATTAAAGAACTTCAACTCTTAGATAAGTCTATTAGTAATCGCTATTAGGCTCGTCCATTGATCTGACTGCCGGCAATATCGACCGATTTTTTGACAGCGATTTCAAATGATATGGGTTGCCGTCGATCGATTACTCTATAGGAGTATCGATCGATATAGCTTCAGATCGAATTAAATATGTGTTCACCAAGACCATAGACCGGCTCTCGTTTGTCTCTAGAGGATCTCAGCTTATACCAGATGATTTCAGGATGATGATTAACAAGTTAAATCATTCCATGATCATACTCTAGTTGGCTACTCTAGAGTAAGCATTAGGGTTCATCAGGATAATGAATATCACAACTCAACAGTCCATAGTTGGAGCTAATCCCTCATAACTATTTGAACCCTAAATCTAACAAATGAATCTACTCAGACATGGCTAAGTGATTCATAGCATCAAGGTAATAATAGAAATTCATTAGATTAGAAGATTGAACTCTTGGTTCTTTTGAACAACAAATCTCTTTGTGTGTTCTTCTAAATCTAGAACTCTATAACCTTTTATGACAATAAGAATAATATGAAAAGAATACTTTTATAAATCAAAGAACTATGAGTATTAGAATAGAAGAAATCAAATGCACTAAAGGCACACTTGAAGCACAAAAAGTATTAAAAGGTAAAAAGCATGTCTAGCCAAAACACATAGGCATAACTATAAATATGAGTTCCATTAGGTTAAAAACTTATCAGGGGCAATCTTGTAATTTTGAGAGAACTTTGGCTTCAAGGCCGAGTCAAACTTGTTCTTCACACTTCATATCCATCGATGGTACAAGGTGTACATCGATCGATGGAGTATCTCGATTCGTCATCTTCTACGGAAGTGTCGTCGATACACAGAATGTGTTTCGATCGAAATGTATCTCTGGATATTGACCTTGTTGTCTGATCTTTATAGTCATCTCGGGAAAACTCTCCTTTAAGCTCCATAAGGGCACCTAAATCATCACTTTACTCCAAAATACTCCTGAACCTGAAAACATACCTAATAGACTCCAAAACATATATATATATATATATATATATATATATATATATATATATATATATTGTAAAATCATATAAATACCGTGGTTAAAACTGGGTCAAAACCATGGTATATCAATTATAAATGTTGGAAAGCCTGGAGCGTGTTCAGGATAAGCTTCATGATAATATATTAATTTTATAGGATATGATTTAAGGTTTAAGGTTTAGAGTTTAGGGTTTAGAGTTTAGTATTTTAACCTCTAGGATAATGTATTCTAAAATTTGAAATCCCTTGAGCGTGTTCAGGATGGGTTTCCGGATTGAAGATAATGTATTATAAATTTGGAAAGCCATGAGCTTGTTCAGGATGGGCTTCCAGATAATATATTAATCTTTAGGATAGACTTTAAGGTTTAAGGTTTCGATTTTAGGGCTTAGAGTTGATATTTTAGGGTCTAGGACTTAAAGTTCATGTTTTAGGGGTTTGGGTTTAAAGTTGATTTTTTTAGGGCTTGAGTTTAGGGTTTAGGGTTTAGGGTTTACGGTTTAGGGTTTAGGTTAGAGTTTAGTGTTGAAGGTTTAGGATTTCGGATTTAAGGTAAATTTTATAGGGTGTAGACTTTAAAGTTTAAGGTTTAGGGTTTAGAGTTGATGTTTTAGGGTTTAGAGTTTAGTCTATTAATCTTTAGAATAATGCATTCTTAGATTTGGAAAGCATTTAGCGTGTTCATGATGGATTTTCGGATTGAAGCCTATATTTTGCAAAATTCGACTACTAATCCCCAAAACCTTATATATATTAAAATCCTGATGATATGTTAATGTTCATGATAGGCTTCACGGTAATGTATTATAAGATTTGGAAAGCCTTGAGTGTGTTCAGGATGCACTTCCAGATAATATATTAATTTTCAAGATAATGTATTATAAAATTTGGAAAGCCCTGAGCGTTTCAGGATGGCTTCCAAATAATATATTAATCTTCAGGGTAATGTATTATAAAATTTGGAAAGCCGTGAGAGTGTTCAGGATGGGCTTCCAGATAATATATTAATCTTCAGGATAATGTATAATAAAATTTGGAAACCCTTGAGCGTGTTCAGGATAGACTTCCTGATAATAGATTAATTTTTTGGATAATGTATAATAAATTTTGGAAAGCCTTGAGCGTGTTCAGGATGAGCTTCCGGATAATATATTAATCTTCAAAATAATGTATTATAAATCTTGGAAAGCCTTGAGCAGGTTCAGGATGGGCTTCCTGATAATATATTAATTTTGAGGATATGATTTAAGGTTTAGAGTTTAGGGTTTAGAGTTGATGTTTTATGGTTTAAGGGTTTAGAGTTTTGTATATTAACCTTCAGGATAATGTATTCTAAAATTTGGAAAGCCTTGAGCGTGTTCAGGATGGGTTTCCGGATTGAAGATAATGTTTTATAAAATTTTGAAAGCCATGAGCGTGTTCATGATGGGCTTTCAGATAATATATTAATCTTCAGGATACACTTAAGGATTAAGGTTTAGAGTTTAGGGTTTAGAGTTGATGTTTTAGGGTTTATTAAAATTTATTGGGTTGGATAGGGGTCATGTGTACATAACAGGGATACTTTTTGATTATCGGTCTTGTGAGTTGGAGTAGTGTACCTTATATTAGTAACCTACCTGGTTAAAGTTAGCTCTCCTCTCCAAATCATTAGCTTCAAATATCTGAACTGATTCTTTTACGTGGTTTTGACTTTGTTGATGTTAGTGGTATGATATTTGATTATGGCTATCTTTCTAATGTGGAATGGAAAAATGCAGGTGATCTATTGAACGAGCTTGAACTAGAGTGCAGATGGAAACACAATTGTAACATCCCGAGTTGTGATGTATGGAAATGCTTAAGAGCATTGATTTCACTATCTATGCCACTAAAATTGACCTACCTTTTCCGTCACACATCCGTCTAGAACTCTAGGGTTAAGTGTGTTTGGGCTGAAGTACTGAAAGGATGGGTGACCTATCCAGATGTGATTCGCGATACAGTGCGAGTGAGGCCAAAGCACGGGTAAAAGGTCATGTGGTGATTGGAGGTTCATAAACAAGAATTCCAGCCCTGGCAAAAATTAACACACCGCCCGCCGGATAGGATGGGGCCCACGAACCAAGAGAACGGACAGGGGCATTACAAGTGGTATCAGAACTGTTCAGCCATCTCGGTTCTGACCCGAGAGGCGTCTTAAGACCTGTCTTCTAAACAACAAAATAGACCAAACCCGTAAATTAAAAACATAACATAAGATACTTAAACTAAATTAAAAAAAATTGGCTAAAACAATTCCCTTCAGATATTGGCTTATAAGGCTGCCTCTTAAACGCCTAGGTATATCTCATGATTCCCACACATACCTTTGAAATGCACACATCTTCAGCAGGGAGTCTTTTTCCTCAAAAAGAGCCAATTTGGCTTATCCACTACAAGAAATATGAGTTTTAATAGCAATCGAGGATAACGTTTTTTCTCTTTCTGCTATCGTTGACATATCCATTAGTTTTAGATAGCGTTTGTAAAAATGTAAACGCTATGTTTAGTTGATCCGATTTTAATTCTGTAAACACTTTTTTGAAACATAGTATATATAGCACTTTTAGTTTTAAAACGCTATGCAAAACTAAAGCGGGAAAATAATTTATATTCCCACTCATCATTGTTTCTTTTTCTTTCACTCAATTTTATTTGTCTCCAAAAATCCTAAAACCTAAACCCTATACCCCAAAACCAAAATTTTAAACACGATCCCTTAAACTAAAGAAAAACTAATATTTTGTTACAAAAAAAAAACTAATATTTAATATCAAATCTTAAATTTAACTTCAAATCTTAAATTTAACTTCAAATCTTAAATATAAATTCAAAATTAATATTTTTAAAAATTAATCTCAAATCTTAAAATCAATACCTCAAACCATATATTCAAACCTTTATTCTAATCTACAAACTTAAAAAACTTATTTTAAACTATCATACACCCTAAATTCTAACTAAAAATCTTAAAACTCTACTCTTTTCTACTATTTAACTTCAAATCTAAAGTTTTATAATCTTAAATCTAAACCCAAAACATTATGTTTTTAATTTACATAAATGTATTTTAAATTTATTTACATATTTACTTTACATAAATATTTTTAATATTTCTTATAAAAATGAAATATAATCACTTTGGTAGAGTCATAGATCGTTATATCTCATACCCTAGTTCTCAAACTTCATATCTTAATCATAGTCCAAACCTTTATAATATTGAATCATAACTTAAAAAGTTATAAATTTTTCAATCTATTTTTGAAACATTTACCCCAAACTAGAATTACATTAATTATATAAAAATATGTTTTGGTCGAAATTATATATAAATTATTATTATATCAAACAGAAACAGTTTTCTATTAGGTTAATTTTAGATCATTGATTGATTTCAATCCAAAGGCCATAAATCAATGTTTATGTTTTTTCCTTCTTTCTCATTGGTCAATTTCTTAAACACAAGGATACTAATCTTAGCCATTGATTATATTTTGATCCTATGGCTATCAATCACAAATCTCACATCTCTTTCTTTTTTCATTGTCACGATATCTCTCTTTTTTTCCAGATCTTAATCAAATCTCTTCTTCTCCTTTCAATCTGTTTCTTCCTCAATCACCACCACCACATGTCTTTTGTTTATGACTCACCATCACCACCACCACGAAGAAGAAGCAAGGCTCACCATCCCGACCACCACCACCACCGCAAGACGTCTCTGCCTCTCTCTAAATCACCATATCTCGCAACCTCTATGTCTCAGAGTAACTGCGTTTCCATACTTCAATTCGAATCCCAGCAAGGTACGTTCTTTTCATATCTTACTACAGTGACCCAGAAACCTGGATTCAAGTTTGGTTGAAACATATTTTTGTTGTTTAGGGAGAAGAAATAGTGGATAATGAAGATGGAGTGGAGTCGGAGTTGTGCCAGATTCTGTAGGCGGACGATGACACGGGAAGGAGAAGTGGTGGAGGACAGCAGATGGCTTTGATAAATCCCGTGAAGAGGTGGCGGCGGAGCTCTGTGGCAATGGAGGTGGAGGCAGGAGGAGTTAAGTTATTTTTAGGTTTAGCTTTTTTCGGTTTACGTTTTGGTGTACATTTAAACCAATTTTGGTTTATTTTTAAATGTAAACCAGTTTTAATTTATGAATAAGTTGTAATTCAATTTTAATTTATAAATTAATTTAAATCTATAAATCAATTTTCATTAAATTGTAATTTCGGGAATATAAAAAATTTAAATATATATATTTTACTTTTTAATTATATTAATAATAACAAAAAAGAAATAATATAACTGATAACATTAATGACGCGCTATTAAATAGGTTACTATTGCAAATATAAAAGTGCTATCGATTCCGAAGAAAAGATAACACCGCGAAAAAGTGTTATCTAATGTGCCATACCTACTATGACGGGCGATGATACAACGTTCCTTAAACCGCTGTTGAATCGGTAGATAACGTTTTTCGTCCGCTAGTAAAACCCATTTTTCTTGTAGTGATCTTAGTAAATAAGATGCATCTTCATATTGTGTTGGACTCAGGCCTTGCATCTTGATGTTCTTGACTTTTAAGAGGTAAACCTTTAAGGCGCAGCTTAGTTTACTCAAATATATCTCCTGGATGGGCTGATAGATACCTCTTCTCTTGAAATGTCGGGTTTAAGAGATTGGCTCCACCTTGATCCAACAAAACCCGCAAACCAGAAAGACATTGCAATTCTGCCTGAATAGACAAGCTCAATGGCAATGTGGCATGAAGACATCTACCCAATGGATTTTGCTCATGATGCTCAAGGTACTACTTCTTCATACCATTAGATTCTTTGTCCTCAGAAACTCACATCTGTCCATCATCTCTCTCTCCTCCATCAACACACTCCATCCCCACTCTACTAACCGGGCTTCTAAACCTCCTGCACACCTGAGTGACTATCATTGCTATTCATTGCGTGATGATATTCCTTATCCTCTTTCTTATTATCTATCTTACTCACTCTCCTTCCCAAATAATATACATCAATAATATCACAAACCAATCCCTCATTCTTTTTCTGAGGCAAAGACTTCTAAAGAGTGGTGTGATGCTGTGGATAGAGAGATTGGTGCTATGGAATCTATTCTTGTCTCCAGAGAAGAAGGCAGTGGTAAATGGGGTTTGACTGTTAAATATCTCTCTGAAGGCAGTGTGGAGAGATACAAAGCTTGTTTGGTTACAAAGGGTTACACTCAAACAGCTGGTTTGGACTACACGGAGACCTTTTCTCCAGTTTCTAAGATGGCTACTGTTAAGTTGCTCCTTAAGTTCTCTGCATCTAAGGGTTTCTCACTCAACCTGACATCTCCAATTTCTCAATGGTGAGTTAGAAGAAGAGATTTCTATGAAACTGCCAGAAGGGTATGCTGAGAGTAAGGGGGACTCTTTGCCAAGGAATGCTGTTTTACGTCTCAAGAAGTCCATTTATGGCCTAGGCTTCTAGGCAATGTTGAAGTTTTCTGCAGTTTTGTTGTTGGTTTTGTTAAAGGTCATGGACACTTTTTTTGTTAAGTGTACTGATGGTAATTTCATTGCAGTCCTGGTGTGTGTGGATGATATAGTGATTGCCAGCTTCTCAGAACTTGGTGCTGCTGGTTTGATTGCTGCTTTGAAAGAGAAAACTTCTGGGGGCTCTCTGAAATACTTTCTTGGCCTTGAGGTGGCCAGAACTTTTGCTGGTATTTCTTTGTGTCAACGGAACTTTGGAACTTCTATCCTCCACTGGTATGCTTGCTTCTAAGCCCTCCAGTGTTCCAGTGACTCCAAATCTGAAGCTCTCTAATACTGATGGTGATCTGCTTCCAGATAGAGAGGCTTATAGGAGTTTAGTTGGCCGGTTGATGTATCTCTGCATCACCAGATAAGACAGCCTATAACCTATAAGCGGAATAGTCTTAAGCTACTTTCTTCTTGATGCTCTGTAAGCACCATGAAGGTAATGAATTCATTTTACTCTAACAACTGGCTATTTTTGATTATGCTTTTCCACCTAGACACTTACTTAAATGTGCGTAGGCCTCTTCTCCTATGTTGTAGCGGATTAGCTTTGTCTGTCATTTAGCATAAGTTCTGAAGCGGCTGCAGCATCTGTTGTCACTACTCCATTGAACCTTTGCTTCTTAACCTGCTAGCTCGATATTATGGTCTGGCTTTCCAGAAGGGGTTAGATTGGATTATCTATAGGGGAGGCTCTAAGATCCTTATATCGAAATATTTGATAGCCAAAACTACTCGAAATAAGGATAGGAGATTATCCTCTTCATTCGTCGAGTGTTCTCCTCGTTGGTTAAATGTTAGGATGGACCACCTAGAATAAACGTGAAAGCCTTCTACCCGAAACCTTCTACTTAGTCCCACGAAGAGAGATAGATGCAGCATACCGTAGTGCTCCCCAGCTAAACCTTTGACATACATTAGAGCAAGGCGGATAACCTTCTAACAGAGGCCAGGAGGTAATTTATTAGATTTCGAGATAGCTCTCACCTTCCCAGATAAAGATTCATTCTGTCTTATTCAGGTCTGGAAGAAGAAGGATCAGCAGAACAGGAATCTGTCCGCCGGATGAGGTTGGTCGTTGGTGTCAAAATCGGTCACGACGGAATCAATGGCAAAAAGTCTCCGCAAAAATATAAAAGAAATCGTTTTATAAAACTCGAACAATCATTTTATAAAACTCGAGAATCGTTTAATAAAACTCGAAGAATCGTTTTATAAAACTCGAAGAATCATTTTATAAAACTCGAATAATCGTTTTATAAAACTCAGAGAATCGTTTTATAAAACTCAAGAATCGTTTTATAAAACTCGAGAATCATTTTATAAAACTCGAAGAATCATTTTATAAAACTCGAGAATTGTTTTATAAAACTCGAAGAATCGTTTTATAAAACTCGAAGAATCGTTTTATAAAACTCGAAGAATCGTTTTATAAAACTCGAGAATCGTTTTATAAAACTCGAGAATCGTTTTATAAAACTCAAGTATCATTTTATAAAACTAGTAATTCATTTTATAAAACTCGAAGAATCGTTTTATAAAACTCGAAGAATCATTTTACAAAACCGCGAAAAACTGAAACCGCCGTAAAACGCGAACTAGCCTCGTCCCGGCTAGCTTGTCCAACGGCGAACTAAGCCAAGCCGGCTTAGTTCGCCGTTGGGCGAACTAGCCCCGTCCCGGCTAGTTCGCCCAACGGTGAACTAAGCCAAGCCGGCCTAGTTCACCGTTGGGCGAACTAGCCTCGTCCCGACTAGTTCTCCCAACGGCGGACTAAGGGGCGCTGATTTTGCTCCACAGGTTCTTATCGCCTAGTTCGCAGTTGGGCGAACTAGCCCCGTCCCTGCTAGTTCGCCCAACGGCGAACTAAGCCAAGCCGGCCTAGTTCGCCGTTGGGAGAACTAGCCTCGTCCCAACTAGTTCTCCCAATGGAGAACTAAGAGGCGCTGACTTTGCCCCGCAGGTTCTTATTGCCTAGTTCGCCATACGTCGACCTGACCAAGCTGAACTAGCTCTCCGTACGTTGAGCCGACCATCCCATGCCTCGATCTCCCACATCCTTGATTCAAGGTATACGTCCTTCGACACGATCGTATTCCGAATCGCAGTCGAAATGTCTCCCGTTTTGTCTCGATCCGTCCTATCGTTCGAGTTTTACGATAAAAACCGTAAAACTTTGTTTTCTCGAAAAGAACTCGAGGAAATCGTATAAAACGGCAATGGTTAGACGAAACACCGAATATTGCCTAAACTATACGATTTATTCGAGATTTTTCGTAAAAATCGTACAAAACGCGTTTTTAATAAAACCCCGAGTAAATCGTAGAAAATGGCAACGATTAAGCGAAACATCAAACATTGCTTAGCTTTACGATTAACTCGAGAAGCTTATCCAAAAACGACATCGTATCAGGAAACGATCTCTTCTAAAGTTGTAAAACGGATTTATCGCAAAACGGCTCGGAAAGTCATAAAACGCGATAAAAGCCACTCGCGACTTTAAATGAAGTCCAACCCGAAGATACGACGACGTTTTGGCGATTTAATCGCAGAAAGAAGATAAATGTCAAATTTGAAGATAAATGTCAAGTTTGAGGATAAATAGAAGATTTCCGCGGGAAAAAAAAGAAAGATCGAGATAAATGGAAGATTCCCATTAAACTCGAATCTGGGCGAAATGGAAAGACTAATCCGCATAGGAAGGGAGTATATTAGCAAGAGGTATAGGGCAGAAGCAAGGGGACAAAATCCAGAGCTCTCATCTGAGACTTTCACAAATTTTCTAGATTTAGAATTTTCCGCACTTAGAAACTTAGGCTTTTTCCCGACAAGTTCGGTTTTTATGACTGGCGCTCAATTACTAGACAAACTCGCCCAGGCAGTTCGATATCTGGTCCAGCTCTACCAACTGAACTACGTTCGACTTGATCCTCGAAAGGGGTATTTAGGCAGCCTTTCATAAGGTTCAGTCCGAAATCAATCAAATCCTTTTTCTTATCTTTTTTCCGTATTTTGTTATCAAGCTGCGACTCGATTTGTTTTAAGGTTTTTATGTTGATAACTCGCTGACGGCCCTGCGGCCAAAGCCTTTGTAAACCCTTGTAATGATTGCAACGCCCTTACGCGAAATCGAAATATAATCCACTTTTTCTTTAAATTCGTTTTATTACGTTTTTCATATGTTTCCGCATTTATTTGGTTACTTGTCGTTGGCATTCGCAGAGATCCGGTTCCTCTGGAAAATTAGGGTTTTCCTAAGTTTCCTTATTTAACGGAAATCGACATGTGTGAATTTTGGTTCCCACAGTTTGGCGCTAGATGGAGGGGGGGTCGGATTACTCTTACTCATAGCCGCAAAACGCTTGACCAAAACGATGTCTGGATGTATGAAAGACAAAGTCGCAACTCGCAAAAACGCTGGTAAAAGAACTCCAGCAGCGACTACTTGTACAGCCAATGCACACGCAAACGCTGTAGCACTCAACAAAATTGAAAACCTAATCGCGACTCTTCGCCACGGGAAGAGCAACAAAACAACTCACGATTTCTATCTCAGATCACTAAGGGCAACGATAAAATCTACCAAACCCCATAGTGTTTTTCTTATTTCCGAGTTGGACAAATCTCACGGGTTGAGCAAAAGACATTTTCCGAGAACTTTTCAGAAAAATAAAACTTGCTCTCCCAGAAACCACAGAACAAACCGTAAGTTACTCGGGAAATAAATCCTAGGTTACTCGCGGAAAAACGCTAGGCTGTTCGCAGAAAAATCCTTAGGTAACTCGCGGAAAAAACGTAGGTTATTCGCGGCAAAACCCTATGTTACTCGCGGAAAAACCCTAAGGTATTCGCGACAAAACCCTAGGTTGCTCGCGGAAGAACCTTAGGCTACTCGCATAATCGGGCAATACTATCCAGCCTAAAAGACGGTGAGTTGGCCAAGCAACCTAGCTTGCCATCTTGGCGAGCTGACCGGCTTTCCACCTCATCCTAGAGGCACTGACTTTTCCCCGAGGGTCCGCACAATCCAACCCATAGCTATGGTGAGCCGGACCGAACTCTAAACATTAATCGCACTGCTTTTCGTTTCGTCTCAATCAAAGTTTTCGTTTAGATTTTACAACGAAAACAAGATAGCTTGATGAATCGGGACTGTGCTCGCCGACTCACATTTACGAAAGTTGGACAAGCTCGAGGGATCGAAACATCTCCATCTCGAATCTTGATCGAGACGCTTTTTGTTTTGTCTCAATCGGACTTTCCGTTGAGATTCTACGACGAAAACAAGTCAACTTGACAAATCGAGATCACCCGTGCCAAGCGTCTTAGCTCGCCGAAGGTAGAGCAAGCTAGCTCGCCATACGGCGAGCTGAACCAAGCGCCTAGCTTGCCCAAGAGACGCTGACTCCGCCCCAAGGGTTCTTACCACCCAGATCGCCACACGGCGAGCTGAAAGAGTTCACCTGGCTTGCCCTACGTCGAGTTGAACCAATCCTTGAGTTTCTCTCTGGAGTCTTGATCGCGCTGATTCTCGTTTCGTCTCAATCGGAATTTCCATCGGGATTTTAGGATAAAACCGCGAAGACTTGTTTCTTCGTATAAGTTCGAATCAATCGTCTAAAACGGCAACGGTTGACTTATTACCAAAGTTGCCTAAACTATACGAGAAATCTAAACTCTCTAGACCTAATCCGGTTTTACGAAACTCTGCCACGCTAAGTCGAAAACATCCAATCATAAACACGTGATTGATTTTTTCGATATACAAAGCGCACCTAGTCGGTCAAATAAAACCAGCAGTACGAAGACACAAGAACATGAGCTCAGATGGTTAAGTCTTCTCCCCGCTCCGATACTCTTGCTGGTAATTTGTTGAAGACAGGTAAGTCAAAAGACAAAGAGCAAAGAATAGACGATCCCAAATCATCGATGAAACTAAGAAAGAAGGAGCTAGAGACGCTGACGTCGTCTTAAAACCGACTCGCTCCTAGAAATTTTCATAAACCAGACATACTCCAAGTCATCGCCAATCTACCACTGTCTTTAACCAACCCGGATCGTCGCATCATCCGAATCCTTCAACGGAAACTCGTCTTTTTTCTTTTCGTCGAATATTTTCCCTCGCGTCGAGAAAACGCTTTCTATAAAGCAAACTCTCGCCAAAACAAGCAGAAAGATATTCGGACAATGCGATGCCTCGTCAAAATCATCCCAAAAGAAAACGACAATCTAAGAACCGTCTAAACGCTAAAGACTGATCCAAATGGTCTGGGAAATAATCTCGAGAACTATACAGCATCTCTCGTCGCAATCATGCGGTTAGAAAATCTCTGCGAAACTTCAGAGCGAAACTCGATGATTTGCCGAAGTCATAAAAATCTTCTCAAACTTGATAAAACAAGTATAAGAATCAAAATCTTTAGGCATCAAAGCATTGATCTCATTTTCCGTCAAACCAAGTGAGTCACGGAATAATGTCAAGAACATTTGCGGCGAAAGAAAAATCGAGAACACAAAGCAGCAATAGAGAACACGTCCTCCCTCCTCCCCGACTGAACCTATTGCTGATTATGTGATTCATTCTGTCCGAGAAACTCGCTAAAAAATTTTGCGACTAAATCTCGGTTAAATAAATTTTGGTAAAACTCCGCAAGTGACTCTGAAAAAACCATCACCGAAGAATCAAAAACTAAGCGGAAAGGTTTCTCGAAAAATCTGCGGAAACATTGTTAACCCAATGTGTCGTGTCGATTACTAAATTCATCGCCCGTTGCTTACGCGAGAAATCCTTCGTATAGTCAGGATCATGTCATAACGAAGTAACTTTCAAAGTAAACGTAACAGGTTTTGCAAAAAGTACTTTCCTTATAGCGAAAACCAAGCTATACGGTCCGGCACTGGGCGGCCAATCTAAACTTTTCCTCCTCGCGACACGATCTAAAAGATCTCACTCTTTAGCCCATCGGTTCACGAACATCCGCTCTCATTCCTCCCGTTTACATCCGAGAATGAGACCGCCCCGCAATCGATTCCGCACGGGCTCTGCATCGAGCTTCTTAGGATCTGTCTCCCTCGAGTAAAAAAGAAACAACTTCCATACAAACAAGGAAAGATTATACGAAACTTTCATCGTATAAATCAAACCTACAACGAAAAAACGTTTTCAATAACCACGGGCATACTTGGCATATCAAGCTCGACAAACGCTACTTGGCTATTGTCCGATCGCGCTTCACTTCAATGCCAAGTTTACAAACCGACTCGACCTTTTCGATAGCACGAAAGTGTCGTGGTCTAATCCTCTACAAAATACGACCTTGGCTGTGCGGCTGAACACAACCTTCACGCCAAGCCAATACATTCAACGGATAATGCAAACACTTCGAAAATCGGCTAAGTTATGTATTCTCGCGATTCACTCTATTCCCGAAGCAAGTTGCCTAAAAAATCCGACGTATAAGAGAACACTCGTACCAGAGCTCCTAAAGCCGTACGAATCTCGGAAGGCCAACACTTCACAAAGCACCGTAACAAAAAACGCTTCGTTTCGGGGAAACAACTTACGCGACCTCTCGGTCCTAATTGCTCTAGCACAAATCATAAACTACCTAACATCCAAACAGAAATGTAAGTTTTAATTGCGAATATCCGCAAACGAACCAAAGTGTTCCTGCAAATTAGGGTTAAGAACACGAAACGCGGCATATAAAAAAAACCCAACTTTCGGCACTGCGAGACGTCGCAGACTCCCGAAGATTAGTTTTTCGACACAAATACCTTCCTCGATAAAGTCATTTCTTTGGAAGACCTAACAGTCCGTCCGCGACTATAAAATTACGCAAAACTTCTTAGCGTACGTATCCTTCGCGAAGGCTAAAACAACGTAAACATCTATCGCCTAAAATGTTTGTTGCTGATCACAACAAACTCGCAACAGTCCTAAACCAACTTAAGTTATCTCGCAGAGATAGCTCTCGAACACCCGACACAAGGGTAACAGCGCTATAAAAGAAATCCAAACTTTTGGTCAGCAATTTCGGGCAGCTTAGAAATTGTTCCCAGTGAGATGCTCGGTTCCAACCAGGCGAATCGTATAAGCCGAGAACCTATCGCGGATTCTAAATCAGTATGGAATCAGGTTAAAATCGCAACAGGAAAAACGAAAGCCGACTAGTCATCGCATAGCCTCAATCCGAAAGTAAACCTAGGTCTTGCCCTAAACCCAGCACACTGGTCGCTAACGTCTTGATATCACTCAAATGTTTTAACCCTAAGGAGTGAATTACTCTCTCAAATAAGAGGTTCAATTGTAGTACTTAGGGATCGAATTCACGGGGAGCTAGGGAACCTAATAGATCTAATAGTTATATGATTAAGCTAGGCTAATAGGCAATAATGCAGTAAATATATAAAGTAAACTTGAAAGCAATAAACAAGATGAACAAGATAATTGTTCAGCTTGGCAAGGAGTTGTTTATGGAAGGATGGTTGCTAGATCTAGGGTTTTTATTCAGGTAATCAGGATTATAATGCTATAGATGCCTAACAAGTTTTATGCATGACATATAAGAACTTCAATTCTTAGACAAATCTATAGCTATCGCTAGTAGACTTGTCTATTGATCTGAATGCCGACAGTATCGACCGATGTTGCTATCGCAGTGTCGGTCGATATGTGTTGCCGTCGATCGATGACTCTATAAGAGTATCGATCGATATATAGCATCAGATCGAATTGAAACTGTGTTCACTCGAGAATTTCTATTAGTCCGGCTGTCGCATCGTGCCTAATAGAGCCTGAGTTTGTAGAGGATGATGTCAGGATGAAGATTAATAAATTAAACTATTCCAGTTCATGGTTCTAGTTCATTACTCTAGAAACAAGCATTAAAAACATCCTAACAATGAATATCACAACTTAGCAATCTATAGTTGGGGCTAATCCCACAAATTATCTGAACCCTAAATCCAGCAGGTGGATCTATTCAGACATGAAGATTGTCACATAAATCATAGATGAATAGATATAAAACTGAAATAGAATAGATATAAAAACCAATGGAGTTCCAGGAGGACTCTCATAAGAGTTCCTCCCTTCTCTCCTAACTAAGAGAAACAATAGAAAAGAACTAGAAAAGCTTAGATAGCTTGTAGCCGTCAACAATGGCTTATAAATATCATAATTAGGGTTTCTAGTCGTCCAAGGGTATTATGGTAACTTGTGGGCTTCAGGCGGTTATGAAATATAGTCAGCCCACGTTCTGGCATTCACATCGACCGATATGAGGTGTCTCCCATCGATCGACATGCACATATCTTCTCGACAGCCTTCTCTCGCGAGGCAGGCTGACCACACTTCAGTAAAACGGGAATAACTTCTGATCTAACTGTTGGATTGACCTCAAACCGGTGGCATTGGAAAGCTAACAAAAATCCTTATCTTGTGTCAAAATATGGCCTAAATCTCACCATGGGAAGGTCTCCATCCATATCTAAACATCTGACGCGTCTGCGCAGTTCTGCACTTTAAGACTCCAAAAGACACCAAAATCACCATATTTCTCCAGGACGTACCTGAACCTGTAAATAATCTAAACAGAGTCAAAAACATATATAATAATCATAAAAACACATCAATACCATGACTACAAGTGGGTCAAAATCATGGTATATCATCCCCCCAGACTTAACCTTTTGCTTGTCCTCAAGCAAACTTTAAGTTAGTCTTTGAAAGAAGTTTAAAATTAGCAGGGACTCAATAAAAATCTCAACTTTAAAATCATCACCTCTACTTTGTTTCAAACCACATCTCATATCTATCAACTACAGAAGTACATTATACCATATCCTAGCTTAGCAACCAAATACATTTAGCCAATCAACTTAAACATTCCTTGTCTGTCTATCCCCTCTACTGATTTCATTTATGCATAAAAATAAAGGTGTAGGCTTTACCTTGGGAGTATCGATCAAGGAACACTTGGATTCAACTCAAACAAGTTTCAGGTATTCTTATCCTGGTTCCATTTCTCTCTTTATCCCTCCTTTTCTGAATCCCAATACTTTCTTTCTTTCTTTTATATCAATCCCAATGAATAACTAATGTTCATCTTATTGATCTTTCTACTTTTTGTAGCTCTTTTTGACAAAGTGTAGGCGAATAGTGGGGTCAAGATATGCTTTTACATGCTTTGAGTGCCTTTTGTGCCTTTCTATCATCATAGTTCTTTCATTAATAATGTTAGGGTCAAAATCGGTACGACGGAATCAATAGCCAAAACTCCCCGCAAAAATCTAAAAGGAATCGTTTTATAAAACTCGAAGAATCGTTTTATAAAACTAGAAGAATCGTTTTATAAAACTCGAGAAATCNGATATGCTTTTACATGCTTTGAGTGCCTTTTGTGCCTTTCTATCATCATAGTTCTTTCATTAATAATGTTAGGGTCAAAATCGGTACGACGGAATCAATAGCCAAAACTCCCCGCAAAAATCTAAAAGGAATCGTTTTATAAAACTCGAAGAATCGTTTTATAAAACTAGAAGAATCGTTTTATAAAACTCGAGAAATCATTTTATAAAACTCGAAGAATCGTTTTATAAAACTCGAAGAATCGTTTTATAAATCCAAAAGAGATTTCCGAATAAAGGAAATCTGCGGAAAACTCGGAAGATCGTTATCTCGGGAAAACGAAATAAACGTCGATTACACGATCGCCCGACTTAAGCACAAAACCGCGAAAAACCAAAACCGCAGTAAAACGCGAGCTAGTCACGTCCCGACTAGCTCACCCAACGGCGAGCTAAGCCAAGCCGGCTTAGCTCGCCGTTGGGCGAGCTAGCCTCGTCCCGACTAGTTCGGCCAACGGCGAGCTAAGCCAGCCGGCTTAGCTCGCCGTTGGGCGAACTAGTCCCGTCCCGACTAGCTAGCCATTGGGCGAGCTAGTCTCGTCCCAACTAGATCACCCAGCGGCGAGCTAGAAGCTTCCCGGGCAGTTTTCTAAACGGCGAGCTGAACCGGTCCGGTTTGACTCACCGTACGTCGAACCAACTGTCCCGAACCTCAATCTCCCGTATCCCCAATTCAAGACTTACGTCCTTCGACACGATCGTGTTCCAAACCACGGTCGAAATGTCTCCATTTCCGTCTCGATCCTCTTATCATTCGAGTTTTACGATAAAAACCGTAAAACTTTGTTTTCTCGAAAAGGACTCGGGGAAATTTTATAAAACGACAACGGGTAAACGAAACACCGAACATTGCCTAAACTATACGATTTATTCAAGATTTTTCGTAAAAGTCGTAAAAATGCGTTTTTATTAAAAAAACGTCGAGTGAATCGTAAAAACGGCAACGATCAAAAATCGTAAAAACGCGTTTTTAATATAAGCAAGAGGCATAGAGCAGAATCAACGACACAATTTTCATAGCTTTAAACACCAAATTTAGCTTTTAGGAATATTTCCGTTTTCTGTTAGTGAGCTGCGTCTCAACTAGGATTTTCGGTGTTAGACTTCTAAAGTTAGGAATTTCGACGACGGCTCACGCAGCTAAGGCCACTCTCGTTGTAACAGTTCTTAGGAAGATTCGGAATAAAGACCTTCTTGCTCTCAATCTCGTTCATTCTCACTTTAATTTTAAGCTCATCGTTTTCTTAATTATCGTTGTACGGTTCTGCAGATAGCCGGGTCTTCTTGAAACTTAGGGTTTACTCAAAGTTTCCTTATTTACGATTCATTAACAGTAGGTGAATTTTGGTTCCCACAGTTTGGCGCTAGAAGGAGGGGGGTGTCGGATCTATCTTACACCGAAGCCGAAACATGTCCAACGAAGAAACGATGACTGGTGACCAACAAACTCGCAACGAGCGCGACATTGTTGATAAAACACTACCACCACAAGATGCGTCCGCGGCCAACGCTAACGCCGAGACCATCGAAAAGATGCTTTCCGAGTTTAACAAAAACTCAGAAGAGCAGGAAAAGCTCATCGGTTCGCTCGCAAAATGGGTTGAAACACTAACTGCGAAAACAAGAGCAATTCGCCCCCGCGGAACTACTAAGATCCGCAGAAAGAGGCTCGGTTTTGCGACTCCTATGGATCGCCCCAGAACCGAGCAGGGTAACTTACCGGAGAAGGATTCCCGAAAAGATAAGCCTAACGCGACGCTAGACGAATCGGAAAGACCTCCTACTCACGAGCAGGAGACCGAGGGCGATGGCATCGAAAGGGTTAACCTGGAAACAAGCGACCAAGCTGACTCGTCACACGAAGACGCTGATGTCCATCCTAGGAGAAGAAAAACTCGCAGCCCTCCACCGGAGTCTTCTCCCGAGTGTTCTCTTACTGGAGACGAAGAGGAGCTCAACTTTGCGCGATACGCAAAAACTGCCGAGGAGAGATCTCCGGTTACTCGCAGCAAACGCCGACGAGGTCGGAAAACTGCTGGCGCCCTGACCGAGATTCGCGATCTCCGCTAGTACATCACTAAAACGGCCGCAGCGGTAAAAGCGGTGAAATCTCAGATTCATCACGCTACCAGCGCCGCACCCGAAATCGATCGGCTACTGTACGAATCTCGGAAAACGCCCTTCACGGCTTGCATCATCGAGGTCAAGCTGCCCGATCCTGGGAAACTTAAGTTGCCAACTTATGATGGGACGTCTGATCCCAAAGCGCACCTGCAGGCCTTCCAGATCACCATGGGACGAGCCAAACTCAAGGATCACAAAAAGGACGCAGGCTATTGCCGAGTGGTTCGCCAAACTTAGGCGGAATTCGGTCGGAAGTTTCCGCCAACTCGCTTCCGAATTCCAGAAGCAATACTCGATGTTCATCAATCCAGAAATCTCCGACGCTGATCTCTGGAGCCTGTCGCAAAAGAAGGACGAATCTCTCTGTCATTTCATGAGCAGATTCAAACTCGTCATGGCTAGGGTTAGCGGAATCAGCGACAAGGCCGCCATCGACGCGTTAAGGAAATCGCTTTGGTTCAAATCGAAGTTCCGCAAATGGATAACTCTCGAGAAACAAGGGACGATCCAGGACGCGCTCCATAAGGCTACCGATTACAGAACCATCGAGGAGGAGACTAAAATCCTGTCCGAGAAGCATAAGCAAACGAAAACATCCGCAAGGGATAACGCGTCCGAGCAAAAGCAGAAATAGGAACTCTCGTCACGACAAGTTCGTCCATCACGAGGGGCAGGATCTCCAAGGGGCGCACAACTACGCCATTAATTCCGTATCGGAACAAGGGCGAATTACAGGTAACACGTGGACGAGAAATTCAAATTACGATGAGAATACTTTCTGCGACCTCCACCAAACCCGTGGACATTCTACCGTGAACTGCAAAGTTCTCGGCGCCAGGCTTGCAGCAAAACTGATCGCGGGAGAACTCTCTGAGATATCCAGCGTCAATAATCTCATCCGCGATTCAGACCACCTCCCGAAAAACGACAGGAACTTGCGAGCGGAGACTCTGCCTCAGGGGAACCAGTCGGGCGAAAATTGCGGACGAAGGAAAGACAAGAAGGGTAACGACGCTAACCGCCAAAAAATCAACATGATTATCGGTGAATCGCAATATTACAACAACACCGTCTCGTCTATCAAATCCTACAACCGCAACACCGAAACCGGCTCGAGTTGGAAGGTGCCGTCGGATGACACTCCAAAAGGGGTAATCTCATTCGACGACGCTGAAACCAAAGGAATCGACCAGCCTCATGCCGATCCCCTTGTCATCGACTTAGTGATAAGCAATTTAGAGGTCGCTCGAATTATGGTCGATACCGGAAGTACCATCAACGTGATCTTCCGCAACACGTTAGCACGTATGGGAATAGAACTCTCGGAAGTCGAACCTATTCCAAAACCGTTGAACAGTTTTTCCGGCGAGACATCAATGACCTTGGGATCAATCCGGCTACCGGTGGCGGCTAATGAAGTGACGAAAATCGTCAACTTCGCGGTAGTCGATTTGCCGGCCATCTACAATGTGATCATGGGCACGCCTTGGATAAATTCCATGAAGGCGGTTCTATCGACGTATCACTTAGGCATCAAATTCCCGACTCCTACGAAATACGCAACAATTTGGGATGACAAAGACAATCACGATCCTGCTTCATGGCCGATCACAAGCTGAGCAATTGGCGGTCGCAATCGTGAAACAAAAATGGGAAAAGGTTACTCCACCGCCCACGGAAGACGACCCAAAGCAAGCAACGGTCGAGAAATAGCAAGTTTCAGCACCCATCGCTTCTACCCAGCCGGAGGAGAAAAGCCCGGACAAAGACATCGATCTAGCAACTGAAGTGATCGAAAAATCTGTGACAGCCGAGTAAGCATACTCGCACAAACAATCATAACTACGAGATGGCTTGTTTTCCGAAAGGAATACGTAGGCAGCTTGCCTAAAAAATGAGTTCAGCTATCCCCCCTTCCAAAACGGGTGGGGGGGGGAGTGTGTGAGTATACGAGCATTCGTATACTCCCAAATTTTTAGAGCTTTCGCTTTGTAATCGAAATTTTTTCAAAACTTTTTAATAAAGACAAAGTTAGAACATTATAAAATCACCGGTACTATCGAAAACGCAAAAAACGAATTCTAAACATCCGAAAATCACTTCCACAGTAACAACTACTTAATCGTTTCTACGAAACTCGTACACCAAAATATTTTCGGAAAGAACCGGCAAGACGTCGCCTAAATTCTCGAGAAAAATATTTCACTAAGTCCGTCCGCGACTATAAAAACATGTACGCTCGGCGATTGGCCCCGTCGAGCACGCTAGCCGTCCTAAGCAAACGCACCGACCTATTGGTCCGCATACATCCGACTAGGATAAAATAGCGCGCTAAAAAAGAAATACAAATTTTTGGTCAGCACTTCCGCGCAACTTAAAAATTGTTCCCGGTGAGATGCTCGATTTCAACCATACGAAACGTATAAGCCAAGAACCGCGGATTCTAAATCGGTATGGAATCAGGTAAAAATAGCAACAGGCAAAACGAACGACTCGTCATCGCATAGCCTCAATCCAAAAGTAAACCTAGGTCTTGCCCTAAACCCAGCACACTGGTCTCTAACGTCTCAAGGCATGAATTGAGATCCTAAAGGCATGTCTCTTCGCCCACATCTAAACACTCGCGAAAATCGTAACCTTCCGAGTTAACGAACCGGATGATTTACACCAAGAGTTAGATGCGAGACGACAACTCGTATTCTTCCTTCTATATCTAAAAAACGAAACGAAAATTTCATACTTACAAAATATTTCTTATTAGAAAGTCTTCAAATACACACAACCCAGCGGTGGGGATTCAAAGCTGCCAACGGCCAGTCCCGGAAAAACAACAAAGAAATCATAAAAGCAATAACATCATACATCGTCAAGCGCAGACGCCGAACCCTGGCCGATGTTGGCACCAAACCACGTTTGGTCAACTTCGCCGTCCGCATCCGGAATATCAGGTCCGACTTCGACCTAATCCGGCGACACCAGGATGGGGTTCCACTGTTCCCACATGCGCTCCCTAAGATCAAAAAGTTCGGATTGCATGTTTCTCTTCTGATCAAGGTGCCCCCTCTGCACGGAATATTCTTTGGTATACGAATACCCTTTATTCTGGGTAAGAGACAACCCATGAACAACGCCACAAAATTCACGATAATCACCATTCGCCCGTTGAACAACTTCAGCGTTTGAATAACCAGTTTCAAATCGCTCACGACGGGCCTTCATCTCCTCAGCAACCTCTCTTTTACCTGCATGGCGAGCACAATGAATTCTTTGGTCAGAAAACTCCCTGGCAAGGCGAGAGCTAACTGCACACTCATCCCTCACGCGAGCTATCTCCCTCTCAACCATTTCTTCGGCTTGGTTAGCCTCAACCACCGCCCGAAGGCGAGCAACTTCTTTTTTGGCCATATCTGCTCGAAACTCGGCAAGACGAGCTTCAGCACCACCGCTATCTAGGGCACAGCTCATGACCAAGAAACCCTGCCAAAGAAAAGAAATAAGTGGAATTGTCCAATGATAAAATCGCGTGAAAAATATAAACACACGAACCTCTAGTATACTCCGGAACTTGAGCAGGATCAACGCCCGGAAAGTTGGAGGTCGACGATCCGTCCGCATTCGCCCAAACACCTTCTTCCGCTTGGCTTTCAAGGAAGTCCTTGAGGATATTGTCGGGGGAGGCCGTGCACTCAGATTCGTCATCTTCAACAACCGAACGTTTACCACCTTGAGATCTTGACTTACCCCTCCTCGTTGAGGGAACGTACGATATAAATTCTCCTATGAACGAATCGTCTTCATGAATCGGAGAATCCACGAAAAGCCAAGATCGGAAGAGAGCAACCTCCTGGCGGCCACGCTGTGGAGAGAAACTTCCCCAGCTGACTTCACTCTGTTTGAGTGAGGCAGTGATACTCGGGAGATCCTCCGCATGCAGAGGTAAAGGGTTGGTCTCTACGGAAAACATAAACGAATAAGTAAAGAGGAGGAATTTCGTATGAACTCGAATCACATACCTTTCCGACCCAACACGGTCGTGAAGAACATAGAAGAAATTTTTCTTCCAAGAAGAAGAATTCGATGAACAACCCAGTAACGATGTCTACACAAGGGTATAAAGTGTTCCTCTGCGTCTTCTCTGTGGGCTTTAGTAAACCCTCGAGATGGTAAACGCTGAGGGTGATTCCCTGCTCGTAGCTCAACGTCAAGAGACCAACGAGTTGCTTTAGGCTTAGGGGAGTCAACTGACTAATCGATACCGATTTTATAAAACGATTCTTTTTTATCTTTTTGCGGGGAGTTTTGGCTATTGATTCCGTCGTACCGATTTTGACCCCAATAGTTAGCCCTCCAGCTCGTAAGAATTGTGGAGTTCTTGCGAGTGGATTGAACTTGTTTGACGAGTTTGGTAGAATTAGGCGGAACTTTAATTGCCAAAAGTCCAAAGGGGAATAGTAAACTTTCTCCTATAAGTACATGGGTAAATGTTTGAATTCTTTACTTCACTCTCCATAACTTATCCAACAAAAAGTTTTTCTCTACTTCCTTTAAGTTTGCTTCTCTCAAAGTTTTCAAGTATTTTTTTCTAAAAAGAAGAACTTGTTCTTCAACCAGTTATGATTCTCGTAACTCCGAGGGAACGAGCTCGCAACCTCGAGTTACGGTTTTGAAAGAGGAGTACTCATTTCCATCGATCGATCCAATTGACCGTGCGGCTTATTGAGCGCTAGGGGATGAGTCGGGGTCCGCTAGGCCTGGATTTCAGTTCCAGCTCTGTCGGATGCTGATCGAGCTTCTGAATGTCTGAACTCAGCTCCTCCTAACAGTATTGAATTCATGCGGGAATTTTTCCGAGTTCCGGAAGCGGTCGAGTTTCGCCTCCCACTTGCCGGGGAGAGTGACAAGACTGCGCCTGATGGCTTTTTTACGTGCTACAATGCATTTTTGCAGCAATGCCATTTATGGTTTCCGATCCCGGAGATCATTGTTTTATAAAACTCGAAGAATCATTTGATAAAACTCGAAGAATCGTTTTACAAATCCAAAAGAGATTTCCGAACAAAGGAAATCCGCGGAAAACTCGGAAGATCGCTATCTTGGGAAAACGAAAGAAACGTCGATTACACGATCGCCCGAGTTAAGCACAAAACCGTGAAAAACCAAAACCGCCGTAAAACGCGAGCTAGCCTTGTCCCGACTAGTTCACTCAACGGCGAGCTAAGCCGGCTAGTCTCGTCCCAAATAGCTTGCCCAACAGCGAGCTAGAAGCTTCCCGGGCAGTTCGCTAACCGGCGAGCTGAACCGGTCCGGTTCGACTCGCCGTACGTCGAACCGACCGTCCCGAGCCTCGATCTTTCGTATCCCCGATTCAAGGCTTATGTCCTTCGACACGATCGTGTTCCAAACCACGGTCGAAATGTCTTTAGTTCTGTCTCAATCCTCTTATCATTCGAGTTTTACGATAAAAAACGTAAAAAGTTGTTTTCTCGAAAAGAACTCGAGGAAATCGTATAAAACGACAACGGTTAAACGAAAAACCGAACGTTGCCTAAACTATACTATTTTATTCGAGTTTTTTTGTAAAAATCGTAAAACCGCATTTTTAATAAAAAACATCGAGTGAATCGTAAAAACGGCAACGATTAACCAAGGAACAAACGTAGCTAAACTTTACGATTAACTCGGGGAATTTACTAAAAACGGCATCGACTCAAGAAACGATCTGGTATTAAGTCATAAAACGGATTTATCGCAAAATGGCCCGGAAGGTCCTAAAACGCGATAAAAACCCATCTCGCGATCTTAACAAAATCTAACCCAAAGATACGATAACTTTTTGATGGTTTCCTCGCAGAAGGAAGATAAATGTCAAGTTTGAAGATAAATAGAAGATTTCCACGGGAAAAAAAGAAGGATTGAGATAAATGGAAGATTCCCGATAAACTCGAATTTGGGCAAAATGGAAAGACTAAAACCGCCTAGGAGAGAGTATATAAGCAAGGGGCATAGGTCAGAAGCAACGACACGATTTTCAGAGCTTTCACCACCAAATTTAGCATTTAGGTATATTTTTGTTTTCTGTTAGCGAGCTGCGTCTCAACTAGGGTTTTTGGTCTTAAAATTCTAGAGTTAGGAATTTCGCCGACAGCTCACGCAGCTAAGGCCACTCTCATTGTAACAGTTCTTACGCAGATTCGGAATAAAGACCTTCTTGCTCTCAATCTCGTTCATTCTCACTTTAATTTTAAGTTCATCGTTTTCTTAATTATCGTTGTGCGGTTCTGCAGATAGCCGGGTCCTCTGGAAACTTAGGGTTTACTCAAAGTTTCCTTATTTACGATTCATTGACAGTAGGTGAATTTCGGTTCCCACAAATAAAAGTATTCTTTTCATCTTATTCTGATTTTCATAAGGT
>CAKOAT010243377.1:1510-36695 GCA_932364175.1 Eruca vesicaria subsp. sativa | reverse complement strand
TAAAACTCGAGAATCGTTTTATAAAACTCGAAGAATCGTTTTATAAAACTCGAGAATCGTTTTATAAAGCTCGAGAATCGTTTTATAAAACTCGAGAATCGTTTTATAAAACTCGAAGAATCGTTTTATAAAACTCGAGAATCGTTTTATAAAATTCGAGAATCGTTTTATAAAACTCGAAGAATCGTTTTATGAAACTAGAGAATCGTTTTATAAAACTCGAAGAATCGTTTTATAAAATTCGAGAATCGTTGTATAAAACTCGAAGAATCGTTTTATGAAACTCGAGAATCGTTTTATAAAACTCGAAGAATCGTTTTATAAAACTCGAAGAATCGTTTTATAAAACTCGAGAATCGTTTTATAAAGCTCGAGAATCGTTTTATAAAACTCGAGAATCGTTTTATAAAACTCGAAGAATCGTTTTATAAAACTCGAAGAATCGTTTTATAAAACTCGAGAATCGTTTTATAAAGCTCGAGAATCGTTTTATAGAACTCGAGAATCGTTTTATAAAACTCGAAGAATCGTTTTATAAAACTCGAGAATCGTTTTATAAAATTCGAGAATCGTTTTATAAAACTCGAAGAATCGTTTTATGAAACTCGAGAATCGTTTTATAAAACTCGAAGAATCGTTTTATAAAATTCGAGAATCGTTGTATAAAACTCGAAGAATCGTTGTATAAAACTCGAAGAATCGTTTTATGAAACTCGAGAATCGTTTTATAAAACTCGAAGAATCGTTTTATAAAACTCGAAGAATCGTTTTATAAAACTCGAAGAATCGTTTTATAAAACTCGAGAATCGTTTTATAAAGCTCGAGAATCGTTTTATAAAACTCGAGAATCGTTTTATAAAACTCGAAGAATCGTTTTATAAAACTCGAGAATCGTTTTATAAAACCCGAGAATCGTTCTATAAAACTCGAGAGTCGTTTTATAAAACTCGAGAATTGTTTTATAAAACTCGAGAATCGTTTCATAAAACTCTAGAATCGTTTTATAAAATTCGAAGAATCGTTTTATAAAACAAATTGTTTTATAAAACTCGAAGAATCGTTTTATCGCGTTTGATAAAACTCGGGAGTATATTCTTCCCACTACATTCATACGAATAAAAGCACGCTCTTAATAAACGCAAACTGATATTTAATAAAGCCGCAAAAGCGGCAGGGACTCAGAGCCGCACACGGCCAGTCCGAAAACTATAACGGCCACGCTCGGCTAGATCAAACGGTCTACGAAACTAGTCTCAAGGCCGGCAAAGGTCAAGATGCCATCGACATCATTGTGCTCGATAAACATATAACTAGACCGTAAAGGTCTTGCCGGGAAAAAGGCCATACAAGGGTACGTAGGCAGCCTTCACAAGGCGCGGCCCTAATCTTAAACGCTTCCCGCTCCTTGGAGAGTGCAAAGATCACTTTCAACGGACCTTTCCGACCATTAATTCCGCCTAACTTAACTAAAACTGGTTAACCACTCGCAAGAACCTTACGCTAAAGGCTCACGATTCTTACGAGCTAGGGGGCTAACTGTTGGGGTCAAAATCGGTACGACGGAATTAATAGCCAAAACTTTCCGCAAGAATACAAAAAGAACAGTTTTATAAATCTCGAGAATCGTTTTATAAAACTGGAAAAATCGTTTTATAAAACTCGAGAAATCGTTTTATAAAGCTCGAGAAATCGTTTTATAAAGCTCGAGAAATCGTTTTATAAAGCTCGAGAATCGTTTTATAAAACTCGAGAAATCGTTTTATAAAGCTCGAGAATCATTTTATAAAACTCGAGAAATCGTTTTATAAAACTCGAGAATCGTTTTATAAAACTCGAGAAATCGTTTTATAAAACTCGAGAATCGTTTTATAAAACTCGAGAATCGTTCTATAAAACTCGAGAATCGTTTTATAAAACTCAAGAATCGTTCTATAAAACTCGAGGATCATTTTATAAAACTCGAGAATCGTTTTATAAAATTCGAGAAATCGCTTTATAAATCTCGAGAAATCGTTTTATAAAGCTCGAGAATCGTTTTATAAAACTCGAGAAATCGTTTTATAAAGCTCGAGAATCGTTTTATAAAACTCGAGAATCGTTTTACAAAACCGCAAAAAACCGAAAAAAGCCGTAAAATGCGAACTAGTCGCAACTAGTTCGCCCATCGGCGATCTAAGCCGGACCCGGCTTAGATCGCCGATGGGCGAACTAAGAAACACTCTCTAGATCGCCCATCGGCGATCTAAGAAACACTCTCTAGATCGCCCATCGGCGATCTTAGCCGGGCCCGGCTTAGATCGCCGATGGGCGATCTAAGGGTCACTCTTTAGTTCGCCCATCGGCGTACTAAGCCGGGCCCGACTTAGTACGCCGATGGGCGATCTAAAACATGCATGACTAGTTCGCCCATCGGCGTACTAAGCCGGGCCCGGCTTAGTACGCCGATGGGCGAACTAAAAAACTTCCCGGACACTCCGCGTCTCGATTTCCCGCATTCCCCATTCGAAACTTACGTCTTTCGACAAGGTCACGTCCTCAACCACGGCCGAAATATCTCCCGTTCTATCTCGATCCGACTTACCGTTCGAGTTTTACGATAAAAACCGTAAAACTTCGTTTTCTCGGAAAGAACTCGAGGAAATCGTATAAAACGGCAACGGGTAAACGAAACACCGAACATTGCCTAAACTATACGATTTATTCGAGATTTCTCGTTAAAATCGTAAAAAACGCGCCTTTAATAAAAAACGCCGAGTAAGTCGTAAAAAACGTGTTTTTAATAGAAGTCGAGTAAATCATAAAATTTTGCGATTAACTCGAGAAATTTATTAAAAACGACGTCAGATCAGGAAACGATCCCGTAAAAGTCGGAAAACGATTTTTATCGCAAAACGGCCCGGAAGGACCTAAAACGCGATAAAAACCCATCTCGTGATTTTAACGGAATCTAACCCGCAGATTTGATAACGTTTTGACGGTTTACTCGCAGAAAGAAAATAATAGTCAAGTTTAAACATAAAAGGAAGGTTTGAAGAGAAATAGAAGATTTGCGCAGAAGAAAAGGAAGGATCGAGAAGAATGGAAAATTCCAGATTTAAGTCAAATCTGGGCAAAATGGAAAGATCGGATAGCCAAGACGAGGAGTATATAAAGAGGAGGTCTAGGGCAGAAGCACAAGGACGAAATTCAGAGCTCTCACCACCAAAACTAGCATTTAGGAATCTTTCCGTTTTTCTGTTAGCGAGCTGCGTCTCAATTAGGGTTTTCTAGTTCTTACGCTTTCGGGAATTCTTTTTGTACCAGTTCTACGCAGATTCGGAATAAGAACCTCTTTGCTCTCTGTTTTCGTTTATTCTCATTTAAATTCTAAGTATTTTCGTCATCTTATTTTCGTTGTGCGGTTCTCGCAGATAGCCGGTTCCTCTGGAAACTTAGGGTTTTCCCGAAGTTTCCTTATTTACGATTTATTTGACAGTAGGGTGAAANACCAGTTCTACGCAGATTCGGAATAAGAACCTCTTTGCTCTCTGTTTTCGTTTATTCTCATTTAAATTCTAAGTATTTTCGTCATCTTATTTTCGTTGTGCGGTTCTCGCAGATAGCCGGTTCCTCTGGAAACTTAGGGTTTTCCCGAAGTTTCCTTATTTACGATTTATTTGACAGTAGGGTGAAATCGACTCCCACACGCCTGCTGGCGAACTAAGCCGGCTTGGCTTAGTTCACCAGCAGGCGAATTAGTCGAGGGACTCCTAGTTCGCCTGCTGGCGAACTAGCGAAGAGGCTCCTAGTTAGCCTGCTGACGAACTAAGCCGGGCCGGCTTAGTTCACCAGCAGGCGAACTACTGGAGAGGCTTCTAGTTCTCCTGCTGGCGAACTAAGCCAGCAGGCGAACTAGTCGTGACTAGTTCGCGTTTTGCAGCGGTTTCGGTTTTTCGCGATTTTGTAAAACGATTTCTCGAGTTTTATAAAACGATTCTCGAGTTTTATAAAACGATCCTCGAGTTTTATAAAACGGCTTTTCGAGTTTTATAAAACGATCTTCGAGTTTTATAAAACGCTTTCTCGAGTTTAATAAAACGATCTTCGAGTTTTATAAAACGGCTTCTCGAGTTTTAAAAAGTGATCTTCGAGTTTTATAAAACGATCTTCGAGTTTTATAAAACGGCTTCTCGTGTTTTATAAAATGATTTTCGAGTTTCATAAAACGATCTTCGAGTTTTATAAAACGGCTTCTCGAGTTTTATAAAATGATCTTCGAGTTTTATAAAACGGCTTCTCGAGTTTTATAAAACGGCTTCTCGAGTTTTATAAAACGATCTTCGAGTTTTATAAAACGGCTTCTCGAGTTATATAAAACGATCTTCGAGTTTTATAAAACGGCTTCTCGAGTTTTATAAAACGATCTTCGAGTTTTATAAAACGGCTTCTCGAGTTTCATAAAATGATCCTCGAGTTTTATAAAACGATTCTCGAGTTTTATAAAACGATTCTCGAGTTTTATAAAACCATTCTTCGAGTTTTATAAAATGATTCTCGAGTTTTATAAATAGATTCTCCGAGTTTTATAAAACGATCCTCGAGTTTTATAAAACGATTCTCGAGTTTTATAAAAAGATCCTCGGATTTTATAAAACGATTTTCGAGTTTTATAAAACGATCCTCGAGTTTTATAAAACGATCCTCGAGTTTTATAAAACGATTCTTTGGGTTTTATAAAACGATTCCTTTTATATTTTTGCGGGGAGTTTCGGCCGTTGATTCCGTCGTACCGATTTTGACCCCAACAGTTAGCCCCCAGCTCGTAAGAATCTTGAGCCTTTAGCGTAAGGTTCTTGCGAGTGGTTAACCAGTTTTAGTTAAGTTAGGCGGAATTAATGGTCGGAAAGGTCCGTTGAAAGTGATCTTACCACTTTCCAGGGAGCGGAAAGCGTTAAAATTAGGGCTGCGCCTTGTGAAGGCGGCCTACGTACCCTTTTGAGGGGATCAAGCCTTTCGTAGTTCGTTTTGGAGTTAAGGTTCGTATGACATGTTTCGCAGTGAGACCTTTATAGTCTAGTTATGTGTCTTGTACGAGTTATCGAGCATATTGATGTCGATGGCATCTGGATCTTTGCCAGCCTTGAGACTAGCCTCGTAGACCGTTTGGTCTGGCCGAGCGTGGCCGTTATAGTTTTTGGACTGGCCGTGTGCGGCTCTGAGTCCCTGCAGCTTTTGCGGCTTTATTAAAAATCAGTTTTGCGTTTTTAAGAGCGTGTTTTTATTCTTATGAATGTAGCGGGAAGAATATGAGTTGATATTGAGGGAGGTCCGCGAGTTGTCGTCTCGAATTCCTTTTTCCCTTAGTGTATCGCCTTGTTCGTTTGCCCGTTTTAGGATGTTTAGTAAATCGAGTGAGCGTTTAGATATAGACGAAGATACATGCCTTTAGGATCTCGATTCATGCCTTGAGACGTTAGCGACCAGTGTGCTGGGTTTAGGGCAAGACCTAGGTTTACTTTCGGATTGAGGCTATGCGATGACTAGTCGGCTTTCGTTTNATGCCTTTAGGATCTCGATTCATGCCTTGAGACGTTAGCGACCAGTGTGCTGGGTTTAGGGCAAGACCTAGGTTTACTTTCGGATTGAGGCTATGCGATGACTAGTCGGCTTTCGTTTTGCCTGTTGCGATTTTAACCTGATTCCATACCGATTTAGAATCCGCGATAGGTTCTCGGCTTATATGATTCGTCTGGTTGGCACCGAGCATCTCAACGGGAACAATTTCTAAGTTGCCCGGAAGTGCTGACCAAAAGTTTGGATTTCTTTTATAGCGCTATTACCCTTGTGTCGGGTGTTCGAGAGCTATCTCTGCGAGATAACTTAAGTTTGTTTAGGATTGTTGCGAGTTTGTTGTGATCAGCAACAAACTTTTTAGGCGATAGATGTTTACGTTGTTTTGGCCTTTGCGAAGGATACGTACGTTAAGAAGTTTTGCGTAATTTTATAGTCGCGGACGGACTGTTAGGTCTTCCAAGAAAATGACTTTATCGAGGAAGGTATTTTTGTCGAAAAACTATTCTCGGGGCGTCTGCGACATCTCGCAGTGCCGAAAGTTGGTTTTTATTTTATATGCCGCGTTTTGTGTTCGGAACGTTTGTGGGCTCGAAGATGTTGCACGGTGTTGCGAGGGGTTTGTCTTAACCTTGCTTTGCAGGAACACTTTGGTTCTTTGCGGATACTCGCAATTAAAACTTACATTCCTGTTTGGATGTTAGGTAGTTTTATGATTTGTGGTAGAGCAATTAGGACCGAGAGGTCGCGTAAGTTGTTTCTCCGAAACGAAGCGTTTTTCGTTACCGTGCTTTTTGAAGTGTTGACCTTCCGAGATTCGTACGGCTTTAGGAGCTCTGGTACGAGTGTTTTCTTATAAGTCGGATTTTGTAGGCAACTTGCTTCGGAAATAGGGTGAATCGTGAGAATACAGAACTTAGCCGATTTTCGACAAGTTCGCATTATCCATTGAATGTATTGGCTTGGCGTGAAGGTTGTGTTCATCCGCACAGCCAAGGTCGTATTTGGTAGAGGATTAGATCACAACACTTTCGTGCTATCGAAAAGGTCGAGTCGGTTTGTAAACTTGGCATTGAAGTGAAGCGTGATCAGACAATAGCCAAGTAACGTTTGTCGAGCTTGATATGCCAAGTGTGCCCGTGGTTATAGAAAACGTTTTTCCATTGTAGGTTTGATTTATACGATGAAAGTTTCGTATAATCTTTCCTTTGTTTGTATGGAAGTTGTTTCTTTTTTACTCGAGGGAGACAGATCCTAAGAAGCTCGATGCAGAGCCCGTGCGGAGTCGTTTGCGGGGCGGTCTCATTCTCGGATGTAATCGGGAGGAATGAGAGCGGATGCTCGTGAACCGAAGGGCTAAAGAGTGAGATCTTTCAGATCGTGTCGTGAGGAGGCAAAGTTTAGATTGGTCGCTCAGTGCCGGATCGTATAGCTTAGAATGTACTTTTCGCAAAACCTATTACGTTTACTTTCGAATGTTACTGCGTTATGACATGATCCTGACCATACGAAGGATTTCTCGCGTAAGTAATGGGCGATGAATTTAGTAATCGACACGACAAATTGGTTAACAATGTTTCCGCAGATTTTTCGAGAAACCTTTCCGCTTAGTTTTTGATTCTTCGGTGATGGTTTTTTCAGAGTCACTCGCGGAGTTTTACCAAAATTTATTTCACTGAGATTTAGTCGCAAAATGTTTTAGCGGGTTTCTTGGATGGAATGAATCACATAATCAGCAATAGGATCACTTGGTGAGAAGGGAGGATGTGTTCTCTATTGCTGCTTTGTGTTCTCGATTTTTCTTTCGCCGCAAATGTTCTTGACATTATTCCGTGACTCACTTGGTTTGACGGAAAATGAGATCAATGATATGAGGCATATTTGCATAGTTTTAGAATTTCATTTTGTACATAAATCATCATATAGATTAAGGTTTAGACAACTTTAGGTCCATATTGCATCCATATGTCCTTATTAGGTATTGGAGTGTGCCATGGAGTGAATGGAGGTGTTTGGGAGCATTGTGATCCAAAAGAGGGTTAAAGATGAACATGGATGGAGACCTTAAAGATATCTTTTGAAGCACATATTTTGGGAAGACATGGGAAATTGAGTTATCTTTCTAATGGAAGTGGTTTCAAGTCATTTGTAGCTGTATTGAAGAAGTTATGATCTATCTACTGGAGGCATATCAACCCTGTAGCGACCAGAACTGTAGCGACCAGAGCATGTCGCTAGGAAGAGCGCGGAGAGTCTGTAGCGACCACTGCATGTCGCTACGAGCATGTCGCTACAGACGAAAAGACCCAACTTTTATGCTCGTTTTTAGGCTTCTATGAATACATTCGAGACCTAAGTTTAGAACTTATCTTCTTTTCTCTCAAAAACACATTGGAAAGTTGAATCCTTGATTAACATAATATTTGTTTCCTGAGTAATTTGGTGTCTATCTCTTCTTCTAATCATGATTAGTTTTCTATCCATCATGGATTTAAGATTAAACATGAATATTAGTGAGTAGACTCTCTTTGAGCTTATGGGTTAGGGTGATTAAGTGATGATCTAGGGTGATTAGTGTTAGATCCTTCTTGTCCTATGCTTATTACTTATTCTCAATGCTAGATTAGACCCAATCCTTCTAAACTAGATCATTAGGCATTTCATGCCCACAAGGTGTATGATGAAATGCTTGAACCAAAGTAATAATGCTTTTTGCTTGCTTAACCAAGGACACTTCATGTTAGGAAGGCTTAGATGGTTAGTAGACTTGTTCTCAATGATTGCTTGATTGATTTAGACCAATGACCAATTGTGTATAGAGATTGATAGCAAATGAGCTTTTACCTTGACCAAGGACTAGCTTAGGATTGTGTCTAGACCTATAGGATATGAATGATTGCTTGAAACCTCACCCTAGATAGTAACTTGATCACCCAAAGTCAATACCTTTACCCATAAGTTGTTTTATCTCATTTAAACCAAAGCTTAGTTATTCTTGTTTACATATAGCTTGTTACTAGTTACTTATAAAACAAACCCTCATTGATTGCATTTAGATTTAGCAATGTCTTGCATTCTCTTTGTTCAATAGCTCTCAGGATTGGATTGACACCCTACTTATCTTACTACATTGATTTTCTCTAAGGTGTAAAAAGCCTTATCAAATTTGGCGCCGTTGCCATTTCTGAGTTGTTTATTGACATTAGGATTTAGTCATTGCTTGAGACTAAATCTTATTTACTTGCTTTAGTTACTGATTTCTTCTTCTTTGTATCCCTTGGATTGGTTGCAGGTGTATGAACCTGAGAAGTAGAGGAGCTGCAAACCTCTTACCTGAAACTCAAGACATCCAAGCTCTTGAGAGAGAGTTGAGAAGAAGTAGAAGAGAAGAAGAGAGGCTAGCCCAACTAGAAGATTTGAGGCTAGAGATGGAGAGATACAACCACTTACCTCAAGAGGAGGCTGTTCTCCCTCAAGGAGGCATTGGTCAAGGAGCTGACAACCTTAGACCACAACCCAACCCACCCCAAGCTAGAGCCATTGGCGCATATGATCAACCAAACATTCATGGGCATAGAGCTGGTATCCGAGCTCCAGCTGTTCAAAACACCACCTTTGAGATCAAGTCCAGCCTTATCAACATGATCCAAAGCAACAAGTATCATGGTCTTTCCCTTGAAGATCCTCTAGACCATCTTGATCGCTTTGATAGACTATGTGGGACAACAAAGATCAATGGTGTTTCTGAAGATGCCTTCAAGCTGAGGTTGTTCCCGTTCTCTTTGGGAGACAAAGCCCACACTTGGGAGAAGAGCCTTTCAAGAGACTTTATCACCACTTGGGATGAATGTAAGAGAGCCTTCTTCACCAAATTCTTCTCTACTTCAAGGACAGCTAAGCTTAGAAATGAGATATATGGTTTCATTCAAAAGAACCTTGAAGGCTTTGGTGAAGCATGGGAGAGGTTTAATGGCGTCATCACTCAGTGTCCTCATCATGGTTTCAGTAAGGAGAGCTTGCTTAGTACCTTCTACAGAGGAGTCTTGCCAAAATATAGGAGCATGCTAGACACTGCTAGCAATGGTTTCTTCTTGGGCAGAACTGAAGCTGAAGCTTTAGAGCTTGTGGAGAACATGGCCAAGAGTGACTCACTTTACAATGATGAGTTTGATAGAATCAATAGAGATGGTGGTGAAGACACTAGAAGAGATCTGAAATCTCTTGAAGAAAAGATTGACAAGCTTGAGTTGCTTCTTTCACTCTCAACCAAGCAAGAGAAGCTAAACCTTGTGGGTGCTCAAGAGGATACACCTGAGTTGAATGTTGTTGAGGGTATTGAGGGAAACCAAGAGGTATGCTTCATCAATGCCAATGGATCTTGGTATAGGAAGGAACCAAACTTCCATTACCAAAACCACCAATACCAAAATCCTCCCTAGAATCCCAATTACCAAACCAACCAAATCAACCAAGCTCCTCCACGCCAAGATAACCCTTCTCCCTCTCCTACTAAAGGGGCTGACACTGAAGCAATGTTGAGAACCATCTTAGAAGCTCAGCAGAGGCAAGAAAAGCATATTGGATTTGAGTTGAGAAACCTCAACACAAAGATTGATGGAGCTTATGGTGAGCTTAACAACAAGTTTAAAGCCTTGGAGAATCAGTTCTCTTCTGTGACCTCCACCTCTCAACGCCCAGGGAAAGAACATTGCAATGTTATCCTCTCCAATGATACCCCTAAGTTTGACTTGACTGATCATAAGAGAGAGGTAGATAGATTGAAAGACTATTGCATGGCTCTGAATTTGTGCAGGATGAGAACCAGAGTGTAGACACGGTTGATGTTCAGATTGTGAAGAAGGCTAAGGCTAAGGTCGTGGACAGTGGTTAACTCCAAACTGTGGAGAAAGCTGCAACCAAGGTGGATCAGAAAGATAAGGCAGCGGTTGTGAAACAAGCTTCGCACAAGGCTGAGGTTCTGGTTGGTAATGAAGCTTTCCAGAAGTTGAAAAAGGTTGGGATTGAAAGATCCAAAGAGTTTGTTCTTGAGGACGACAAGGAGGTTGATCTATCTCCTTATGATAAGCTCCCTTTTCCAAAGAGGATCATCACCAAGGCTCAAAAGAAGGTGATCTCCAAGTTTAGGAAAAAGTTAAGTGACGTTGGAATTCAACTTCCAAAGATCTCAAACATGCAAGAAGCTTGTATCCAAATAATCCTCATACAAGACATCTTGGCTCACAAGGAAGATGTGGCAAAGCTTCTTGACATCTCTTCCTCTTTGCTGGATCTTAAACCTCCACCAAAATCTCTACCCAAGCTAGAAGATCAAGGGAAGTTCATATTGCCTTGCTCCCTTGGTGATTTCAAAGTTGATGATGCTCTTGTAGATTGTGGAGCTTGTGTGAATGTGATCTCATTGGAGATGGTGCAGAGCTTGAAGATCAAAGGCATGGAGCCAAACAACTCCTCCCTCATGTTTGGGGATTCTTCTTCAACAACACCTATTGGTCTCATCAAGGACTTCCCTTTGAAGATTGGAGATTGCACCATCCCCATAGACCTCACTGTTCTTGATATGGAAAGCAAGAGAAGAATGCCATTGCTCTTAGGCACGCCCTTCCTTGCTACTGTGGGAGTTTGCATAGACTTCCCGAACAAGAAGGTGGTTCTCCATAATGTCAACAAGGAAGTCTTCTATCCGATCAAGTCACCAATGCTGAATGGAAGTTATTGTGGAACAATATTGAGAGATGCATTGGTTGTTAAGGAGGCAGAAGTTCTTGGTGAAGAATCATTACAGAAGAGTAATGTAGAGCACTTGGGAGACACTACCAAGGAGGAGATGAGTGAACCCACTAAGGCCACTCAAAGCAAGAAGAAGATGAAAGCTCCTNTAAGGAGGCAGAAGTTCTTGGTGAAGAATCATTACAGAAGAGTAATGTAGAGCACTTGGGAGACACTACCAAGGAGGAGATGAGTGAACCCACTAAGGCCACTCAAAGCAAGAAGAAGATGAAAGCTCCTCACTCCCCACCTAAGCCACACACTCTCACTCTTCACCCACTACAGCTAAAGGATGGAGCCATTGAGTATGAGATCAAGTTCAAGGGATGGTCGAAGCCATTCTCAAGCGCAAGGGCCATTATCTCTCCTCAAATCCAAGCTGATCCACTCAAGCTCCAAGAGCTCCTTACACACGTCCTCACCATCACCCTTGAAGGTGGGAGGGATCCTCCTTCTCAATAGGTAAACAAAGGTAGTCAAGCTAAGAGACTTTAAACAAGCTCACTTGGGAGGAATTCCCATGTTTATATTTGTATATATTGTTGTTCTTTTGTGTTGAATAAGGTCAGGAACAAGTTTGGGGGTCTCCTCAATATGCCCAAAGGTCATGCCCAAACACCAATAGCCACATCACTGCTCATTCCCACTTGAGGTATCACTCCAACCATTCTTTGTGTATACCATTGCTTTTATCATATTTTCGGTATCTCCTCTCTTACTCACACAGAGACTGTGTGATTTAAGTTTGGGGGAGGTACCAAGTTTTTGATCATGTTTGCTTTGTTGATTTTGATTCTCATGCATTGCATTGTACATACATATATGCATAGAAAAATCCAGAAAAATTGAAAAATTTCCAAAAATAAACAAAAACAAGCATTTAGGTTGCATCATAGCACCTTTAGGATTGAGTCTAGAAGCATTTAGATTGCATTCATGCATTGGGAGCTGAACTAATAAGGAAACACATGCTTAGAACTCAAAATTACACCCTAGATGATCATAACAAGTAGCCTAAGCATCTCTTGAAAAGCTTGCATGCTTCGAGCCTTGAAAACTCTTCTTGAAACTTGTTGCTTGTGTGAGATTGACATTCTCCTTTAAACCAACTCCAAATGAACTTAAATCTGAATGAACTTAATTCTTCTTGCATATGGACTCTTGCATGCTTGGTCATAGATTATACACATTTGGGTTTTACTTATCCTTTCTACCACTCTTTATAAAACCCAAATGGCACTCCCACACCTTTAAACCCTTACCATTCTTTGAAGACTAAATCATTTTGCTTGTGTGAGGTCTCCTTTGATAGCTTTTCATGTGCAAAAACTTGAGAGTATTAGGGGCGACATTGGTTGTTCTTATCTCAGGCTAGCTATAGGACCTCTTGAGAGCTAACAATTAGGATGAGAAATTTGGTATTGTGATGCAAAAGAGTTTATCTTGGGTCTTGGGGTGTTAGATGAGTGAAAAGAATGAACTAAAAGAAAGAAAAAGAAAAGATAATCACTAGGGATCAAAAGAAAAATAAACAAAAGCTCTAGAAACTTCAAATAAGAAACCCCTTAAGCTAAGAAAAGAAAGAAAGAAAAGAGTCTAGAAAAGAATTTGGGGAAGACATAAGAAAAATAAGAGTAGAGCTTAAGTAAAAAGTTAAAGAAAAAGTCCCTAGTTGGTTCAAAAGAAAAGAAAAGAGAAAGAGTTCATTGGGTGAGTGAAAGAAGAGAGTGATCTTAATGTTTTTAGGGATGAATGGGTTTGAGATTTACACCAAAGAAAATGGTAGAGTTAAAAGATGCTAGGAAAAGGGTAGATTGATAAGAACAAGTAATGTATGCATAAGTTGCTCATTTTCTTAGATAGATTTTGCATAATGATCAAGCTCTTATTCTTGAGTGTAAGCCACTAAAAAGAAATGTATTGAAACCCCACTTCTATTCTCATTTAACCATTTCACTTACCAAGCCAAATGATTGAGATCAAGTTTCCATTTGCAAGAACTCACCTTATTAACTTATGCTTGATTGAATGTGAGGGTTGGTTGAAGAGATTTGTTGATTGGTGATCCACAACTTGTCTAAAAGAAAGAGTCTTGATAGGCCTTGTGAAGATAGAGTGTAATAATTGAGATTGCTTATGCTATAGGTTATGTTTATCTAGGATGTGGTGTTGAATATAAGAAGTGTATCCTTTGGTTTTGAGTTCCAATTTTCCTTCTCTCTTCTTTCGATCTTAATTAATTACTTGAGGACAAGTAAAGGAGTAGTTTGGGGGAGTTGATATGAGGCATATTTGCATAGTTTTAGAATTTCATTTTGTACATAAATAATCATATAGATTAAGGTTTAGACAACTTTAGGTCCATATTGCATTCATATGTCCTTATTAGGTATTGGAGTGTGCCATGGAGTGAATGGAGGTGTTTGGGAGCATTGTGATCCAAAAGAGGGTTAAAGATGAATATGGATGGAGATCTTAAAGATATCTTTTGAAGCGCATATTTTGGGAAGACATGGGAAATTGAGTTATCTTTCTAATGGAAGTGGTTTCAAGTCATTTGGAGCTGTATTGAAGAAGTTATGATCTATCTACTGGAGGCATATCAACCCTGTAGCGACCAGAACTGTAGCGACCAGAGCATGTCGCTAGGAAGAGCGCGGAGAGTCTGTAGCGACCACTGCATGTCGCTACGAGCNGAGGCATATCAACCCTGTAGCGACCAGAACTGTAGCGACCAGAGCATGTCGCTAGGAAGAGCGCGGAGAGTCTGTAGCGACCACTGCATGTCGCTACGAGCATGTCGCTACAGACGAAAAGACCCAACTTTTATGCTCATTTTTAGGCTTCTATAAATACATTGGAGACCTAAGTTTAGAACTTATCTTCTTTTCTCTCAAAAACACATTGGAAAGTTGAATCCTTGATTAACATAATATTTGTTTCTTGAGTAATTTGGAGTCTATCTCTTCTTCTAATCATGATTAGTCTTCTATCCATCATGGATTTAAGATTAAACATGAATATTAGTGAGTAGACTCTCTTTGAGCTTATGTGTTAGGGTGATTATTGTGATTAAGTGATGATCTAGGGTGATTAGTGTTAGATCCTTCTTGTCCTATGCTTATTACTTATTTTCAATGCTAGATTAGACCTAATCCTTCTAAACTAGATCATTAGGCATTTCATGCCCACAAGGTGTATGATGAAATGCCTGAACCAAAGTAATAATTCTTTTTGCTTGCTTAACCAAGGACACTTCATGTTAGGAAGGCTTAGATGGTTAGTAGACTTGTTCTCAATGATTGCTTGATTGATTTAGACCAATGACCATTTGTGTATAGAGATTGATAGAAAATGAGCTTTTACCTTGACCAAGGACTAGCTTAGGATTGTGTCTAGACCTATAGGATATGAATGATTGCTTGAAACCTCACCCTAGATAGTAACTTGATCACCCAAAGTCAATACCTTTACCCATAAGTTGTTTTATCTCATTTAAACCAAAGCTTAGTTATTCTTGTTTACATATAGCTTGTTACTAGTTACTTATAAAACAAACCCTCATTGATTGCATTTAGATTTAGCAATGTCTTGCATTCTCTTTGTTCAATAGCTCTCAGGATTGGATTGACACTCTACTTATCTTACTACATTGATTTGCTCTAAGGTGTAAAAATCCTTATCAATCAATACTTTGATGCCTAAAGATTTCGATTCTTATACTTTTTTTATCAAGTTTGAGAAAATCTTTATGACTTCGGCAAATAATCGAGTTTCGCTCTGAAGTTTCGCAGAGATTTTCTAACCGCATGATCGCGACGAGAGATGTTGTATATTCCTCGAGATTATTTCCCAGACGGTTTGGATCAGTCTTTAGCGCTTTGACGATTTTTAGATTGTCGTTTGCTTTTGGGATGATTTCGACGAGGCGTTGCATCATCCGAATATTTTCCACTTATTTTAGAAAGCGTTTTCTTGATGCGAGGAAAAATGTTTGGTGAAAGAAGAAAGACGAGTTTCGTTCGAGGGATTGGGATGATCGACAATCCGGGTCGATTAAAGACCATGGTGGATCGGAGATGACTTGGAGTATGTCTGATTTACGAAAACTTCTAGGAGCGAGTCGTTTTAAGACAACGTCAGCGTCTTTAGCTCCCTCTTTCTTAGTTTCATCGATGATTTGGGATCGTCTATTCTTCGTTCTTCGTCTTTTGACCTACCGGTCTTCGACGAATTACCAGCCAGAGTATCGGAGCGGGGAGAAGACTTAATCATCGGAGCTCATGTTCTTGTTTCTTCGTATTGCTGGTTTTATTTGACCGACTAGGTGCGCTTTGTATATCGAAAAATCAAACACGTTTTTATGATTGGATGTTTTCGACTTAGCGTGGCAGAATTTCGTAAAACCGGATTGGGTCTAGAGAGTTCAGATTTCTCGTATAGTTTAGGCAACTTTGGTGTTAAGTCAACCGTTGCCATTTTAGACGATTGATTCGAACTTATACGAAGAAACAAGTCTTCGTGGTTTTCTCGTAAAATCCCGATGGAAATTCCGATTGTGACGAAACGAGAATCGGCGCGATCAAGACTCGAGAGAGAAACTCAAGGATTGGTTCAGCTCGACGTAGAGTAAGTCGGGTGAACCCTTTCAGCTCTCCGTGTGGCGATCCGGATGGTAAGAACCCTTGGGGCAAAGTCAGCGTCTCTTAGGCGAGCCAGGCGCCTGGTTCAGTTTGCCGTATGGCGAGCTAGCTAGCTCTATGTTCGATGAGCTAAGACGCTTGGCGCGGGTGATCTCGATTCGTCGAGTTGACTTGTTTTCGTCATAGAATCTCAACGGAAAGTCCGATTGAGACGAAACGAAAAGCAGTGCGATTATTGTTTAGAGTACGATCAGGCTCACCGTAGCTATGAGTTGGATTGTGCGGACCCTAGGGGAAAAGTCAGTGCCACTAGGACGAGGTGGAAAGCCGGTCATCCCGCCAAGATGGCAAGCTAGGTCGCTTGGCCAACTCACCGTCTTTTTGGCTGGGTAGTATTGCCCGATTCTGCGAGTAGCCTAAGGTTCTTCCGCGAGCAACCTAGGGTTTTGTCGCAAATGACCTAAGGTTTTTCCGCGAATAACCTAGGGTTTTTTCCGCGAGTAACCTAGGGACTTTCTGCGAGTAACCCATAGTTTATTTCACGGTTTCTGGGAGAGCAAGTTTTATTTTTCCGAAAAGTTCTCGGAAAACGTCTTTTGCTTAACTCGTGAGATTTGTCCAACTCGGAAATAAGAAAAACACTATGGGGTTTGATAGATTTTATCGTTCCCTTAGTGATCTGAGATAGAAATCGTGAGCTTGTTTTGTTGCTCTTCCCGTGGCGAAGAGTCGCGATTAGGTTTTCGATTTTGTTGAGTACTACAGCGTTTGCGTGAGCGTTGGCTGTAGGAGCAGTCGCTGCTGGAGTTGTTTTACCAGCGTCTTTTTGCGAGTTGCGACTTTGTCTTTCATACATTCAGACATCGTTTTGGTCAAGCGTTTTGCGGCTATGAGTAAGAGTAATCCGACCCCCCTCCCTCTAGCGCCAAACTATGGGAACCGAAATTCACACTTGTCGATTTCCATTAAATAAGGAAACTTAGGAAAACCCTAATTTTCCAGAGGAACCGGATCTCTGCGAAAGCCAACGACAAGTAACCAAATAAATGCAGAAAAATATGAAAAACGTAATAAAACGAATTTGAAGAAAAAGTAGATCTTATTTCGATTTCGCGTAAAAGCGTTGCGATCGTTACAAGGGTTTATAGAGGCTTTGGCCGCAAGGCCGTCAGCGAGTTATCAACATAAAAAACTTAAACCTAATCGAGTCGCAGCTCGATAACAAAAGACGGAAAAAGATAAGAAAAAGGATTTGAATGATTTCGGACTGAACCATATGAAAGGCTGCCTACGTACCCCTTTCGAGGATCAAGTCGAACGTATTTCAGTTGATATATCTGGACCAGAGATCGAACTGCCTGGGCGAGTTCGTCTTAGCAATTGAGCGCCTGTCATAGAAACCGAACTTGTCGAGAAAAAGCCTAAGTTTCTAAATGCGGAAAATTCTAGGTCTAGAAAAGTTGTAAAAGTCTTCAATGAGAGCTCTGAAAATCGTCCCTTTTCTTCTGCCCTATGCCTCTTGCTTATATACTCCCTTCCTAGGCGGGTTAGTCTTTCCATTTCGCCCAGATTTGAGTTTAATGAGAATCTTCCATTTATCTCGATCTTTCCTTTTTTCCCGCGGAAATCTTCTATTTATCCTCAAACTTGACATCTATCTTCAAGTTTGACATTTATCTTCTTTCTGCGAGTAAATCGCCAAACGTCGTCATATCTTTGGGTTGGACTTCGTTTAAAGTCGTGAGTGGCTTTTATCGCCTTTTATGACTTTTCGAGCCGTTTTGCGATAAATCCGTTTTACGACTCTAGACGAGATCGTTTCCTGATACGATGTCGTTTTTAGATAAGTTTCTCGAGTTAATCGTAAAGCTAAGCAATGTTTGATGTTTCGATTAATCGTTGCCGTTTTCTACGATATACTAGGGGTTTTATTAAAACGCGTTTTGTATGATTTTTACGAAAAATCTCGAATAAATCGTATAGTTTAGGCCATATTCGGTGTTTCGTTTAACCGTTGCCGTTCTATACGATATCCTCGAGTTCTTTTCGAGAAAACAAAGTTTTACGGTTTTTATTGTAAAACTCGAACGATAGGACGGATCGAGACAAAACGGGAGACATTTCGACCGTGATTCGGAATACGATCGTGTCGAAGGACGTATGCCTTGAATCAAGGATGTGGGAGATCGAGGATCGGGATGGTCGGCTCGACGTACGGAGAGCTAGTTCAGCTTGGCCAGGTCGCCATATGGCGAACTAGGCGATAAGAACCTGTGGGGCAAAGTCAGTAGTTCGCCAGCAGGCGAACTAGTCGAGGGACTCTTAGTTCGCCAGCAGGCGAACTAGTCGAGGGACTCCTAGTTCGCCAGCAGGCGAAGTAGTGGAGAGGCTCCTAGTTCGCCAGCAAGCGAACTAGTCGTGACTAGTTCTCGTTTTGCGGCGGTTTCGGTTTTTTTGTGATTTTGTAAAACGATTTCTCGAGTTTTATAAAATGATTCTCGAGCTTTATAAAACGATTCTCGAGTTTTATAAAACGATCTTCGAGTTTTATAAAACGGCTTCTCGAGTTTTATAAAACGATCCTCGAGTTTTATAAAACGATCTTCGAGTTTTATAAAACGATCTTCGAGTTTTATAAAACGGCTTCTCGAGTTTTATAAAATGATCTTCAAGTTTTATAAAACGATCTTCGAGTTTTATAAAACGGCTTCTCGAGTTTTATAAAATGATCTTCGAGTTTTATAAAATGATCTTCGAGTTTTATAAAACGGCTTCTCGAGTTTTATAAAACGATGTTCGAGTTTTATAAAACGGCTTCTCGAGTTTTATAAAATGATCTTCGAGTTTTATAAAACGACTTCTCGAGTTTTATAAAACGATCTTCAAGTTTTATAAAACGATCTTCGAGTTTTATAAAACGGCTTCTCTAGTTTTATAAAACGGCTTCTCGAGTTTTATAAAACGATCCTCGAGTTTTATTAAACGATCTTCGAGTTTTACAAAACGGCTTCTCGAGTTTTATAAAATGATCCTCGAGTTTTATAAAACGATTCTCGAGTTTTATTAAATGATTCTCGAGTTTTATAAAACGATTCTTCGAGTTTTATAAAATGATCCTCGAGTTTTATAAAACGATTCTCGAGTTTTATAAAACGATCCTCGGGTTTTATAAAACGATTTTCGAGTTTTATAAAACGATCCTCAAGTTTTATAAAACGATCCTCGAGTTTTATAAAACGATTCTTTGGGTTTTATAAAACGATTCCTTTTATATTTCTGCGGGGATTTTCGGCCGTTGATTCTGTCTTACCGATTTTGATCCCAACACAAACCATCGACAGACTTAACAGAAACTAGTCTTTGTAAACACCAGTTAAGGCAACAATCAAACATATCTCGCAAACAAACCCATTTCAAGCTGTACACAATCAGAGAAACCAATAAGCTTACTTGTAAAAACCCATCAATACTAGAGAATAAGAGTACTTGTAACCCATCAATTACTTGTTTTTTATGTCTTCAAAGAAGTGATTATACCTTTAACTGAGCCGGGCTTAACATAAACCAGAATAACTTCTACAGATCGTAACTGAGACCAATGACATTTGTAGAAGGATCTTTCTTCCAGTGTGGATGCAGACACTGCTTTGAGCTTATCAGCAAAAAAGAAACAAAACAAACAAAAAAATCAGATTCAACACAATAGAAACAGATCGATCTTCCTCAATTACAATCAGATCAAAATCGTCAAAACAAATCAGAAACTGATTACAGCAAATCGACAACTTTTCCAGCAAGTATATGAAGATTTTAAACACAACAACAAAAGCAGAGAATTTTAATCTATCAGATTTCGACAACCACAACACAGATCTTTCAGTTCTTAGCCTGAATATGAAGAGATAAATCGGAAAAAAAAAATCAGAGAGTTTAAAGAAAGAAGAAGAGAAGAAGAATGAGAGGCATAGCTTGAGAGACAGAGAAGTTATCAGCGACGGTGGTGGTGGCAACTCCGGTGAAGACGATTAAATCACATAAAACATTAAATCCATAGAAAGTATTGTTTAAACACAACAAAAAAATCAGAGAACCTTAATCTATCAGATTTCGAGAACCAGAGAGTTTAGAGAAAGAATAAGAGAAAAAGAGAAGGAGGCCGACGAGGAAGAAGAAGAGAAGGCGGCCGACGAGGAAGAAGAAGAGAAGGAGGCGGAGCTTTGCTAGGGTTTCGAGCACAGCATACCCAGTCGCCTCTCTCTCTCTCTCTCTCTCTCTCTCTCTATCCCTCTCTCTCTTTCTCTCTATCTCTTTTACCTCTCTCTGGAACGCGTTCTCAGAAAATTATTGGAAAAAAGTAACAAATCTCAAGCGTTGATTCAGTATGATCTAACGGTGCCGAAGGTGATCCAAGTCCAACCAATAGAAAACAAAGGCGGAGATAGATAGGAGACTGATTGTAGACCTTTGATTTAAAATCAATTAATGGCTCTGAAAAAAACAGTACATATTATCTTCTTTTTTTCTTTATAATTGTTATAAAATTATTTAAACTTTAAATAATTTGATATCATAATTTAAAACTTTTAATATGTATTTTTATTTAAATTTTAAAATTGTGTGATTGACTAAAATATTAAAAATTCAGATTTAATGTTTTATAATATAAATCAATATGAGGTATGTGGTAGGAGTTTAGGGATTGAATTTATATTATGAATATACTCATTTATAGTTTGTATAATTTCATAATTTAGTATAAAATAAGTGTTATAAATTTAAAATGTTATGATTTAATACTTCTTGTATAGAGTTTGGAATATAATATAGGGTTTGGAGCTATAAGTAGGGTTTGTATTATAATGTTTAAATTTGAATATTTCTGTATGATATTTGAGTGTTTGGATTAAAATGTTTAAAGTTGAAGATTTCTGTATAAAATAGAATTTAAGGTATAGGGTTTGAGATTATAGGGTTTGAGATATGTAGTTAGGGCATGTTTAGGGTTTAGAACATAAGGTGTTTTTTTCTTTCTAATTTATCATTAGTGTTGGGTTTTCTTTTTATCATATTACTTTTTGTGTTAGAAGATTTATCATTAGTGCTGGGTTTTCTTTTTATCATTCTTTTTATCAAATTGATTTATAACAAAAATATACATTGCATAAAATTCATAGAACATACATTTTACATAACAACATGTCTTGCTAAGTCTTAAAAAGAAAACTAAGAAGTTTATGTTTTCTGAACTTAATAGCAAGAAGCAGATCCAACAATATACAACCAATATCTACTTCATGAATCTTAGGTTTCGTTCTTCCTAAAGTCACGAGCTTTAAACAAAAGAAAATACTTATTGCTAAGCGAAGAACCCAGAACAGAGCAACACAACAACAACAAAAAATCTAACACAAAAACAACAAAATCATACAACTGAAACAGAAGTGAAGACCACAAGAACATTTGACTTCACACAACTTGTCATCCTCTGACTTGCTGATCATCCCTCTACTTTCGTCTAACTCTCCAAACCTTAGAACGGTGATCCACAGGAATAACCTGATTTTTCTTTTCTTGAAATCTTAGAACAAGAGGCAAAGCTGCTTCTCCAAGATCTGGAAACTCAAGCTGCGAACAAAGAAATCCTGTATTGAAGTATATTCTTCAAGAGGCAAAGCTGCTTCTTCAAGATCTAGAAACTCACATTGTGAATCACTTGCACAAATCCAAATCTTTCAACCAGCATCACAGGTATAAAAGAAAAAAAGGACCATACTTGATTGGAAAGCTCGAGACGTGGCTTTATACACAAACGGGCACATCTAGACCGGAATTTCCTGAGAAGAAAAAGACGTAGCAATGAGGATCATGTTCATTAATAACCAGAAGTGCTTCAACACATAAGAACACCACGCTCGTAAAGAACCCATGCTCTTGCTCATCTCCAGCCTGAGAACCAAAAACATGACTAGTCTTGACTCTTGAGTCTAAAAAGCACATAACTTTCCACTCAGAATGTGATGAAACAGTCAACAACCTAAACAACTAAAACCAGTCATGGCAAAGTACACACCACAAACAAATATGAACTTGTAGAAGAGACTTTGACCTGCACAAATCAAATGAACAAACAATGAAACAAGACTTTGTTGGTAGCGTCTCTTCAACATAGAGAGAAAGACACTATGACCCGTAGAACAGAGAGAACCATAAATCGAAATCCCAGACACATAAACACATATTGAAAGACTCAGGAAAATCAAACCAGAGATAAGAACAATCTTAATCGAGGACTAGTACAAAGCAATCATTTATCCCCAATTCAAACCCTGACACTGAAACCAATTGAAATCCTACTCGATGACTAATAGAAAACAATACATAGCAGAAGAAGAAGAGAGGACGACGATTCGCGAGTTTACAGTGGAAGCCATGAGGATTCTGGTCGGGGAGAGAACGAGAAGGAGTGTCGGGGGAGACTCATTGGTGACGAGAGAGAACGATAGGAGAGTCCGACAATGAGAGGAGGTTTTAATTTTTTTCCTAAGTGTCCAGAGGAAAATTACTTGTAACTTAATGATAAATTTGGCAAATTGACGCGGCTACAATTTTTTATTTTCCCGCGATACCAAACATAGCGTTTTAAATTTACAAATGCTATTAAAAAAGTCAGTATTGATATACAATAGCAGAACCGTCAAAAACGCTATAGTCTGATGCTATTAATACCCATATTTCCTGTAGTCAATGTAAATCTGTGTCAATTAATTAGCTCCATATGTGATCTTGATTGCTAGGAAATGAGCAGACTTGGTGAGTCTATCCACAATCACCCAAATAGCATCATTCCCCCCCCCCCCATGACGTGGTTGGTAGTCCAGTAACAAAATCTATAGTCACCATGTCCACTCTAGCAACGGCTGGCTTTACAATAGCCAGCTAGGAACTATTCAGCCTTAACCATATCAATTGTTTGACACTATGATGAAAATGTTGTAATATCTTTCTTCATAGCAGGTCAACGATAATTTCACTTCAAATCTATGTACCTCGTAGATGTCTAGCTGGCTATTGAAAGATATGACCCAAAAATCCAATCTTCCTCCACCAAAAGCTACACTTACTCAACTTAGCAAACAACTAATGCTCTCCAAGAGTACCTAGCACAATCCACAAATTCTCAAACTGTTCCAAGAATAAATAAAGATCTCTTCGATGAAGATAATCGTGCACTTATCCAAGTATTCAAGAAAGACGCAATTCATATGTTTTTTTTTCTAACCCAATTAATACATAAGAAACTCAGAAAGTCCATATTGTGTACATAAATCCGTCTTCCATACAAGTTCTCCATGGCGAACTACTCGGTCTGATGAAAACCTTATCTGATAGTTCCTAAAACAATTTTTTCTAACTCAGTTGTCTCTGCTGACGCTAGACGGTATGGAGCTCCTAAGACCAGCACTGTCCCTGGTTCCAACTCAATCGTAAAGGCGTCTCCTCTAGCTGGTGGTGACTCCTTTAAAGCCTCAAATATATCCTGACACTAAAATAACTGAAAGATCTTGCAGCTTATGTTCTCAATCATCCTTAACTATCAAACTAGTCGCCAAAAATTTATCTGCTTTTTTTTCTAGTGACTCCTCAACATGCAAAATCAGGGAAATAGAAACTTCTCTCTACTCTAGGAATATGATCTACTTCTCTTAATTAAATCAAGACTGCTCGATGTCATGGCAACAAATCCATCCCAAGATTGACATTGTGAAAACGCATATCTATCTTTGACAAGTTTCCGAACAAATTGACCTCTACAAGCATAACTAGTACAGCTCGATGAATATATATAGCTCCTAACGTGTCTGTGCCAACTGTCCGAACTGACACATCTATGAAACGATGAACACAACCAAAGTATGCCAAACATACCAAATTTACTCCATTATCAACACAACATCAGCTGGCTCACCTCCGATCTAAAAGTGATCCCCATGATTCGTCAAAGTAAGCATACATCCCAAATATACTCGTACACAAATAACACATGCCAACTAATGGCTCAGACCTCACATCACATAATCACAAGTGACAAAACTCGTGGAGCAATGGCTTTAAGTCTGGGTGGCGGCATAAACGTCACATATCCACTAACGTTCAGACTCTGAACTCGACTAACAAAACTGTGAAATCATCAATCTGTTGATCATCCGGCTGGAACCCTGTTAATTAGAGAACGAATGAAAATGACTTTACTCATCGTCATAAAAGACAATTAGGTTAGAAGTTACTAAACGGAGAGGTGCTAGTTGTCTTTATTTTTAAAAGATACCAAGTCCCCAATAATCATTTTAGAAATCATTAAAACTAGATAAAAACCGAGTCCTCACAGATCACCATCCCGGGTCGGAGCAGGGACGGAACCCGCACTGATACCAAATTGTAACACCCGTATTTTCCATAATAATAAAATAAAAAAATGTCTGAAATCCTCATTTATTAATTAGCATAAGTCGTCTCAAAACTCCATAAATCTAATATATAGCCGTAAATCTAAATAACATAACAAATCTCGAAAATATCGATAAAAGCATAAGTCTGAAAATAAATAAATAAAATTTCCACAAGCACCATTCCGAAATGATTACTCCAGATCGCTCGTCTCAAATGGAAGAAGGGAAGAAAGAGGGGTGAGTAACATGAGAGTCACTCAGTGAGGTATGAGATGCTAAACATGCAAAACACTGAGTTGAGTAAATAGAACTCCCACTATGGGTGTTTATCTCTAACATGAACAATCAAGACGCCTAAGGCATCCTAGAGAACAACCAATGTGCTGATAGTGCATAGCTAAACTACACACCCCACATCTCCGTATATATACATCATATGTTACGTCGCTAGTACAGTCTGTCTCTGTGCTCCCACCCTCGAAATCTGCATCGAATGCAAACGTCTCTGCATCCAAGCCCCACACAAGCTGCGTCGCTAGCCCAGACGTCTCTGAGCCCCCGCCCTCAATAGTTGCGTCGCTAGTTGAGGCATCCCTGAACCCCCGCCCTCGCACATAGTCCCTACTCATAACTACGTATGTATATATATATATATATATATATATATATATATATATATATATATATATATATAGCCTCTCTTAACATCACACAATCCAATCAACGGTTGAATCCTCTAGACCCCTAGTTCCAATTTACAGTGAATGAACTAATTACCAATCAAGACTCAAACATACTCAATTCAAACAGACGGATCATGCTTCGAAATCTAAACTACAATAGGGAGAATTCTATAATGGTACGGGAGTTACGGATTAGACCCTCACCTTTGCAACAGATTCTGAAGAAAACCTTAGAAACACCGAATAACCTTGTCGACTCTAAAAAACACTACTCCGGAACTCTATGAAAATAAATGAATATGATTTTTCTGGCAAAACTGAACTCTATAGAAAGCAGATGAATACCGCATCTGACCGTTAACATTTTAATCCCTCCGGTCAGAATGTAGTCCCAGATGTCCTCTGTCTGTAACCACTGATTTTACTCCGCTCGGACACCATTTGATTAACCAAAATGACTCTACCTCCAGGATTGTCGTGAATGAAAACTGCACAAATCTCTCTCGCGAAAATGAGTATAACTTTCAGAAAATAACTCGTAATGAAAAACCGCATGCTTGAGATGATAGATAACAGAGTTAAGTACTTACTGACATATTTCCAGACTGAAAGATTTTTTTAGGTCTACCGTTTTTCCTTTACGCTGAGACTGTTCGGAACTGCCTCTGCATCGCAGCAGCTTAAGTTTATTCTTGGACAAGAAGCAACGCGAATAACATTTACTGTACAACTCCGATCTCGATCCCTTAGATGCTACAGATTCATGGAAACAAGATCTATCCAATGAGCCATGGTTCGAAGGCTAAAACCCCCTCAATCAATCTAGGATCCTCCCGCAAAACCGCTCCTCAGCCATGGATTCAATATAGCTCATCCCTTCTCCTCGGCTTAAGTCATTGAGGAATCTCTTGGGCACAAAAGTATCTCCGGTGCTGAGACACACATTTGGTGGCTTTAGGCTCACATCAGCGCAAAATAGTGGTGGTTGGTGATGCTAGATGGTGGCTCCGGTTCGTACGTCTTCTTTCCCTCTCGTCTTTGATCACATCAACCCACATGAGATGGAATGGTTATGGATTTGCAGACTCGTATTCTTTACTTACGGAACTGAAAGTTTCTTTGATCGTAAGACAAATGAGGGGTGTGGGAAGAGATGGTACATCGATGTTGGTTTCTCACTTGTAAACTTGACGGCTAGGTTAACATGAGGAAGGAGATGCATACAAGTATATATATATCGCTTTGGTTTTGTAAATAATTTGGTTTTGTACAATTAATTAAGAAAACCAATTTCTATACCAATTTAGTGAAAACGGGGTCGTTACAATTCTCCCCCATATATAAAGAATTCGTCCTCAAATTTAAGTCTGGAGCCTGCTGTTTAATAACATCCTAAAAAAATACTCTGGATAGTTAATCCTCGTAGGAGTCTCAGTTTTCCAGGTGTCCTCCTGATCCCGTCTCTCCCATAGTTAACTTTGACGAGTATGGTCATTGTCTCCTGAACCTCTTTCATTTGCCGATCCAAAATCTCAACTGGCTAAATACGTGCAGACAAATTTCTACCAATATCACTTGCGGCTGCTGGAAAATAAGGTCTGGCTCTCTCACAACCTTCCTCAAAGCTGAAACGTGGAACAAATCATGAAAGTCGGACAACTCAGCTGATAACTGCAATCGATAAGCTACTGCTCCAATCCGCTCCAAAATAGGGTACGATCCCATATACCTCAGTTTAAGCTTCTTCAGCTTCCGAGTCTTAGATCCTCCTTGAAATGTTCCCATTTTCAAGTATACTAAGTCGCCCACCTAAATTCCCAATCTTATGGCAGTTATCTGCATAACTCTTCTACCGGTCGTGGGCTTCCTTAAGCCAAGTCCTAAGTATATCAACTTGTTATACCGTCTCCTGAACCATTGCTGGTACTATAAGTCTTGTCTCCCCCTACTTATGTCTAACAAAGAGGTGTACGACAAGGCCTACCATAATGCGCCTCATACGGTGCCATCCAAATACTTGAATGATAGCTGTTGTTGTAGTCAAACTCTGTTAGAGGTAAATACTTTCTCCAGCTCACTTCACAATCCAAAATACAAGCCTTGAGCATATCTTCTAGAGTCTGAATAGTCCTCTCTGACTACCCATCTGTCTGCGGGTGATAAGTTGTACTCATATGGACTTTTGTCCCAAGAGTCTTCTGGAAAGCTCCCAAAAAGCAGATGTAAACTAGTGTCCCGATCAGATACAATGCTGACAGGCACTCCATGCAACTTCACAATCTCCGATGTAAATTTGTGCCAATTAATCAGCTCCATATGTTTTCTTGATTGCTTGGAAATGAGCAGACTTGGTGAGTCTATCCACAATCACTCAAATAGCATCATTCCCCCCCCCCCATGACGTGGTTGGTAGTCCAGTAACAAAATCTATAGTCACCATGTCCACTCTAGCAACGGCTGGCTTTACAATAGCCAGCTAGGCACTATTCAGCCTTAACCATCTCAAACGTTTGACACTATGATGAAAATGTTGTGTATCTTTCTTCATAGCAGGTCAACGATAATTTCACTTCAAATCTATGTACCTCTTAGATGTTAGCCACTTTGCAATTGTAATAATATTCTTTGATTCTACTTCAACTTCTGCCTCTGAAGCCATGTGACCCAAAAATCCAATCTTCCTCCACCAAAAGCTACACTTACTCAACCTATCAAACAACTATTGCTCTCCAAGATTACCTAGCACAATCCAAAAATGCTCAACCTGCTCCAAGAATAAATCAAGATCTCGTCGATGAAGATAATCGTGCACTTATCCAAGTATTCAAGAAAGACACAATTCATAACTTTTTTTTAAACCTAATTAATACACCAGAAACTCATAAAGTTCATATTGTGTACAGAAATCCATCTTCCATACAAGTTCTCCATGGCGAACTACTCGGTCTGATGAAAACCTTATCTGCTAGTTCCTCCAACTATTTTTTTTTTAAAATCAGTTGTCTCTGCTGACGCTAGTCGGTATGGAGCTCCTAAGACCAGCACTGTCCCTGGTTCCAATTCAATCTTAAGGGCGTCTCCTCTAGCTGGTGGTGGCCCCTTTAAGGCCTCAAATATATCCGGACACTCTAAAATAACTGAAAGATCTTGCAGCTCATGTTGTCAATCATCCTTAACCATCAAATTGGTCGCCAAAAATTTATCTGCTCCTTTTTCTAGTGACTCCTCAACATGCATAATCGGGGGAATAGAAACTTCTCTCTACTCTAGGAATATGAACTACTTCCCTTAATTCAATCAACACTGGTCGATGTCATGGCAACCAAACCATCCCAAGATTGACATTGTAAAAACGCAGCTCTATCTTTGACAAGTTTCTGAACAAATTGACCTCTACAAGCATAACTAGTACAACTCGATGAATATATATAGCTCCTAACATATCTGTGCCAACTGTCCGAACTGACACATCTATGAAACAATGAACACAACCAAAGTATGCCAAACATACCAAATGTACCTCCAATATCAACACAACATAAGTTGGCTCACCTCCAATCTAAAAGCGATCTCCACGATTCGTCTAAGTAAGCATGCATCCCAAATATACTCGTACACAAAATAACACATGCCAACCAATGGCTCAAACCTCACATCACATAATCTCAAGTGACAAACCTCGTGGGGCAATGGCTTTAAGTCTGGGTGGTGGCATAAATGTCACATATCCACTAACGTTCAGACTCTGAACTCGACTAACAAAACTGATAAGAACCTCGGCAATCTGACAAGCTGTGAAATCATCAATCTGTTGATCATCCGGCTGGAACCCTGTTAATTAGAGAACGAATGACAATGACTTTACTCATCGTCAAAAAAGACAATTAGGTTAGAAGTTACTAAACGTAGAGGTGCTAGTTGTCTTTATTTTTAAAAGTTACCAAGTCCCCAAAAATCATTTTAGAAATCATTAAAAATATATAAAAACCGATAAAAATCGAGTCCTCACAGATCTCCATCCCGGGTCGTTGCCGGGATGGAACTCGCTATGATACTAAATTGTAACACCCGTGTTTTTCATAATAATAAAATAAACACAAATTTCTGAAATCCCCATTTATTAAATAGAATAAGTCGTCTCAAAACTACATAAATCTAATAAATAACCGTAAATCCAAATAACATAACAAATCACGAAAATATTGATAAAAGCATAAGTCTGAAAATAAATAAATTAAATTCTCAAAAGCACCAGTCTGAAATGATCACTCCAGATCGTCAGTCTCACCTGAAAGAGAGGAAGAAAGAGGGGTGAGTAACAGGGGAGTCACTCAGTGAGGTATGGGATGCTAAACAAGCAAAACACTGACTTGAGTAAATAGAACTCCCACTATGGGAGTTTACCTCTAACATGAACAATCATGACGCCTAAGGCATCACACAGAACAAATAATGCGCTGATAGTGTAAAGCTAAACCACACACCCCGCATCTCCACATACGGATATACATCATACGTTATGTCGCTAGTATAGTCTGTCTCTGTACCCCCGCCCTCAAAAGCTGTGTCGAATCCAAATGTCTTTGCATCCACACCCCACACAAGCTGCGTCGCTAGCCCAGACGTCGTTGAGCCCCCGCCCTCAATAATTGTGTCGCTAGTCCAGGCATCCCTGAACCCCACCCTCGCACATAGTCCCTACTCATAACTATGTATATATATAGCATCTCTTAACATCACACAATCCAATCAACAGTTGAATCCTCTAGACCCCTAGTTCTAATTTACAGTGAATGAACTAACTACCAATCAAGTCTCAAACAGGCTCAATTCAAACAGAAGGATCATGCTTCGAAATCTAAACTACAATAGGGAGAATTCTATACTGGTACGGAAGTTATGGATTAGACCCTCACCTTTGGCACGGATTCTGAAGAAAACCTGAGAAACACCGAATGACCTTGTCGACTCTAAATTAGCACAACTCCGGAACTCTATGAAAATAAACGAATATGATGATTCTGGAAAAACTGAACTCTAGAGAAAGCAGATGAATAACTCAAGAACTGGCTGTTAACGTTTAAATCCGTCCGGTCAGAATGTAGTCCCAGATGTCCTTTGTCTGTAACCACTGATTTTACTCCGATCGGACACAATTTGATTAACCAAAATGACTCTACCTCCAGGATGTTCGCGAATGAAAACTGCACAAATCTCTCTCGCGAAAACGGGTATAACTTGTAATGACAAAACGCTTGCTTGAGATGATAGATAACAGAGTTAAGTACATACTTACAAATTTCAAGACTAAGTCAACGGTTTCGCCTTTACGCTGAGACTGTTCGGAACTGCCTCTGCATCACAGCAGCTTAAGTTTATTCTTAGACAAGAAGCAACACCAATAACGTTTACTGTACAACTCCGATCTCGATTCCGTTTGATGCTACAGATTCATGGAAACAAGATCTATCCAATGAGCCATGGTTCTAAGACTAAAGTCCCCTGAATCAATCTAGGATCCTCCCGCAAAATCACTCCTCAGCCATGGATCCAATATAGCTCATCCCTTTTCCACGGCTTAAGTCATGGAGGAATCTCTGGGGCACAAAAATATCTCCGGTGCTGAGACACACATTTGGTGGCTTTAGGCTCACAGCAGCGCAAAATAATGGTGGTTGGTGATGCTGAGATGGTGGCTCCGGTTTGTATGTCTTCTTTCCCTCTCGGCTTTGATCACATCAACCTACATGAGATGGAATGGTGATGGATTTGGAGACTCGTATTCTTTACTTACAGAACTGAAAGTTTCTTTGATCATAAGACAAATGAGGGGTGTGGGAAGAGATGGTACATCGATGTTGGTTTCTCACTTGTAAACTTGATGGCTAGGTTAACATGAGGAAGGAGATGCATACAAGTATATATATATATATATATATATCGCTTTGGTTTTGTAAATAATTTGGTTTGGTAAAATTAATTAATCAAACCTATTTCTATACCAATTTAGTGAAAACCGGGTCGTTACAATAATATTGTCACCACTAATTACAACAATGGAGGAAAATTTCAACATCGTTTTTTTTCACTTTCATGTTTGGATCATGCATTTAAATTGGTCCACTATAAGCTTGGAATCTTCATTTCCTGTTTGTGTTGGCAGCCCTTCTTCTGCGTCCAAATTCTGCCTCTTACTATGTAGTTGAAAAACGTTAATTTGTAAATGTAGCCCCAAAATTATATTGGAACCCCTTATTGTTGAAAATGATAAATTAGAAGAAAGAAAAAAGATGATAATCCGTGCTTAGTATTAACTGACGTGACAAAAAGAAAAGTGAATAGATTCTCTTTATTAGTATAAATTATTAGTTTTGACTAGATCCTTTTCCCCCGGGCGTAGCGCGGGTTATTTTGTAGGAGAAAAAACATTTGTGTTTGTCATTATGTATTTTTTAGAAAAAGTGTTGATTAAAAATGTTGGAAACCCGAGATGCTAATATATATTAGCAGGTGCTTTATACATAATATCTTTTAATAACTTCGAAAAATGTTCAGCTAAAGAACTCGTATTGAATAAAGCAGGTAGTAAGTAATGTTTGATGCATAATGAAATAGAAGCGTTGGTGAAATAATGTTTAGAAGTATATGATAGTTTTCATAATCTTGAAGAACAAATTTATAAAGTTTTAAACAATGGGAAAATATTAATGATTGAGAAGTAGGTGGTACTCTCAAGGTAGAGGATGTAGATGAGGTGGGAGTTTTTTGAATTGGGCCTGAAAATTAATTAAAACTATAATTAGACCCACACGTACGTACGGATATATTTATCATTTCATATACATTAAATATTATTGTTAAACATGTGATTTACATTTCCATGTTACATTAGTTTAACTTTATAATCTTATTGTTTAGGTTTTTTTATTGAACATTGTGATATGATTGGTGTGCTCGTTCGTGTTTAAATCATTTTAGTAAATTGCGGTATTTCAAAAATAAATATATTATTTTATTTAATTAACTTAGCCATATTGTTTTGGTAAAAATATATATAATAGCTTCTATGAGTTTTTCAAAAAAAAAAGCTTCTATGAAACTATTTTAATTAAGATATCGATATAAGATATTTTGAATCTTATTATATTAAATTCTCCGACTCTTGTTATTAAATTAAAATTTCAAAAAATTATATTATTTTCTATTTTTATACAATAATATTCGTTTTTCATGTTCCATTTGAAAATATTACACTTTAGCATCTATAATTTTATTTTTTTAGAAAATCTAAAATATTTTCATTTAAAATTGAGAACACTTATTTTTAAACTTGTATATTTGGTCAAGAATTGTTTTGAAAAGTACATAAATATTTTTGAATTTTATGAGTTTGATTTTGTTTTGTTAGTAACTTAATGTATTATTTAATAAAAATATTTAGATTTTTTGGTAAAATATGTAATTATTTCTCAACATATTTTTTTATAATTAAAAACCTTATTTGTAGTTAAAATAGGTTTCTCATTAATATCTTTGAATTATTTAAAAAATAATATTATATTTTGTAAATAACGTATGTACTTAAAGTTAGTTATATACTATTAAATTTTGTATAATTACTTTATACAATATCTTGTTGTGATATTGAACTAATATATATATATATATAGTTGTAGACTTGTAGAAATAAAAGTTTAAGATATGCTAACATTTTGTATAAAAATATGAATATTTATAAATTTTAATCATTTTAAATGGTGAATGATAGTTTATTTATATTTGATGTTTGATTAAATGCAAGCATTATTGAGATCAACTAAATTAATTTATCAATATTATATAACTTTTTTTTATTTAATTCATATAGTATTCATGTTTTCATATAATATGGACTATAGTTATTGAATTTATAAAAATATAATTTAAGTTTTTTATTTCTGTTTTATAATAAAAAAATTATTACTATTAGTGAGTAATAATATTATATTAATACGAAATTAGTCATTTTATTATTGTATAAAATATTTCAAAAAAATAAAAAAGATTTTGTTAGATTTTTTTAAACAGATTTTGTTATAATAAAATACAACTTCAAATAGTAGATAAAATGGTCCATAATTTAAGCAACCAATTAACAAATTTGAAAGTGTCCAAATTTTAAAACACAACTTCAAGCAGTAGATAAAATTGAGGACCCTAAATTAATAGATTAGATAATTTAGTGAGTAGTTATTATTAATAGAAATATGCTTATTTATTTCATAATATATGTATTGGTACCTGGAGGTGAGAAGATATCCATCATCATGGTAGCATTTTTGCTTCCAATTTTTTGTGTTATCAGCTAGAGCACTGTGGAGACAATTGTGATTTTTCAGCTAAATAACCCTTTAATTTTCTTTTAGTTTTGCGTCTAAGTATAAATTTTTACTTATTTTCATCGGAAGGAAGCTGGTTGAAGATCTCTTTGTAGACTATGTTTTTCACTTTCTGAGGGTGCGAATCTTGGCCTTTAATGATTTTTAGTCCTGCTTTGCTTGTCACTTGGAGAGAGCCACATATAGTTGACCATGGGCGAAGACCGGATTTGGTAGATTTTTCGAAAGATGCTCCTTAATCTCTCTCCAGTTCGGATTAGCCGTTATTGTGATAAACAAATCTGGATTCTCATATTCTCTACAGATAGCCATTGCGTGATGGTGTTTCTCAACTAAGTAGCGAGGCCCACCGGTGAAACTTGGTGGCAATATGTACTTCTGACCAATAGCATCGGTGTGCCCCCTACAAACAACATCAAGGACATTACTGTAGAGCTCTGCTCGTAGGACATCTTGATTATTCCTCTCCCATCGTAACCGGTCTTCCTCAATTGTCGTGTAAACGCTGATAACATATTGATGGAGGAGACGACCGCCTTTAATCAATGTCAGCCCCTGATTAAGACGCGTCTGTATTTGAGCAGCGTAGAACTGACGTATCGTTAGGAATTGCCTTGTCCTTGAAGTCCTTGTCTCAAGATGTAGTGGGATCTTGGGTTGGAAACCATAATCCCCAAATGGAAACAAAAGAGGGTATTGGAGGCTCATGTATAGGGGGTGGTCATCATGTATCTGCTGTAAAGTGTCAGATTGGAATTGGACCACGATATATCATTCTCCAATTGTTTCTGACATATCCCCTATGATAAGGCCGGCGACTTCGCTTGTACTCGGAAGATCGTATTCTTTCCATTTCCCTTTATATGGGAGTAACCTAATATGAAAATTTTTCTCAGCGCTTTTGTAGTGGTCAGGTGCTCGGCGGAAAAATTTCGCCAAACAATTATTCTTGTCAATCATCTTGATGAGGCGCTCTAAGGTTGCCGCATCGAGATTGCCTTCATTTGATGTTTGCCCCATCGCGTGTAATCGGTTCCTTACTTCGTTGTCCGTATCAAATATGTAAAGCTGGAGGTATTCGGGCATTTTTCCTCGTTGTGGTATAAGTGATCCGATTCTATGGTGGGTCTGATCTTGGATTCTTATAATGTAAGGACCCGACACATGCATAACACTATAATCTATTTTCATTCCAATGGATGTGAAAGCCAGTATGGAATTATAGACTCGGATGGTATCTCGGAACCACCTTAGCTGAAGCAGATCTTTTAAAAGCACTGGTGGTTGCCTGATTGGTGGAATCTTTATTTGGCCATGGTTACAGTAGAGTGTGAATGTTGGTTCGCATGTTTTAGCGTCTTTACCAGTGCTCTCTGAAATCCACATTAATGCGTCACATTTTGAGCATGCTACGATAGGATGCTTCAACTGTAGATGTGGACCCTTTATCTGGAAAACATATGTTTATAATGATAAGACCCAGTGTACTTTATATATTGAGGAAATTACTAGAATGATACACAAAAGTTGGTATATGACTAGAATAGTATACATTTTCTAAAAATTACTAGAATGTTTTTAGACTCCTAGTAAATTACAATAAACACCCTTGTTTAATTTTGTTACTATTGATACAAATTTTAATTATTAAATCCACATCATAATTTGACAATCCACGTCACTAACTAATTTGTGT